>JAVJIF010020173.1:0-97745 GCA_038442645.1 Agave tequilana | reverse complement strand
GTGCAACAAGCCATTAAACCCCTAGGTTACCCTAGAGGACGAGTGTTGTCTCGTGAGGGTTTTCAGCGGATTTCACCCACAAAATCCATAAAAAGAAAATATTTGAAATATGTTTGAAGAAACTAAGTAATCTATAAGTTTTAGGATTATCATTTTTATTCATTCTTAAACTTAGTCTTAATAAAGTGAATTGTTATTCATTTTAAGTAAGGATCAAAATTGAATGTTTGTATAGTCTTTTTCGTTACCAAAGTCATACGCATCCTTGTGAATCTTTACTAGAAATTCTTTTAACTTGGACTCTCATGCCCCTTCTTTTTTTTTCTTTTTTTTTAATATGTATAACTCATCTAATTTTCTTTTGTGTAAGTATCAAGGCTTCTTGAGGCCTTCATACTTAACTAATTGACTATTAGATGTGTTAGTACATATATAAATAATATTTCTTAGTTTTCTTAGGCTTTCTAATCCACCCATGTAGCGAACTTAAAGTCGGTGACTCCCAAACCGTCGGTTTTTAGGGCACCGGGTGAGAAACACCCCCTCAGACTCAATTCGAGTGAATTAGGCCCCAAAACTAAGGACGCTTATTTATAAACTCACCTTTAGGCGTGAATACTTATGCTTCTTGAGGCACATGTATCCAGCTTAATTAGTGATTTTTTTTTATTATTTAAATTTTTTTTTTATATGAGGCACAAGGGTCTTTGTCTTAGAATTCTAGATATGCATTAGGTATGCACATTTCATTAAGGTAAAAATCAAGACTAATTACTTATTCAATTTCTCCTCTTATACCTAAAAATTAAACAATTTATTTATTTTGACCAAGTTTTTAGAAATCCTAATCATGATTTTCCTAATTCTTAAGATTAACTTAGATTTCTTTCAAAAGATAAGTCAAAATATTGTCCTTTTTTATAATTTTTTTTCTTATTAGCAATTTTGGTTAGTTTCTAACTATGTTAGTATATTAGTAAGGCCTACCCCACACTTATCACATGCATTGTCCTCAATGTATGAATGAATGCATATATGCATGAAAAAGAAGAAAGGGAAGGCAGATGTTACCTTAAGGTGGTGGTTCCGGTGGTGGTATAATTGGGCCAAGCTTTGCTACCCAATCAAGATAATGTAGTTTTTCACGGAGGAACCCACCAAAAATTTCTCTTGTATAACCCACTAAATGTATGTATGATCATTTTTTAATTCCACCCCATCAAATTTCCATAATTCATAATTATTTTCAGAGTCAATTGTGTCAACCGCCTTGTCCCAAAATGGAGTATGAAAAGATGGATTGATTGACTTGGACGTGTGAGGTATGGGAACGAATACCGACCCAGGAAAGAAACTTAAATCAAGTAAGGGTTCAGGAGTCGGGCTAGGTTCAGGAAGTGGGTCCAAATCAATAAGCTGAAACTCAAGTCCACAATCAGTTTCCCAAAATGGAATGTGACTCAATGTTGGTGATTCAAGTTTAGGAATGATAGGTGTAGGAATCAAAACTGACTCTAAAAGATTACCTAAGTCGAGTAACAAAGCAGGAGTCAATAATGATTCGGGAATTTGAACTTGATCACAGATTTGAGAATCTAGGTCACATATCTCATTGAGCTCAATATCATAAAAATGAGAATTTGCCAATTTATCCATGGCACTTTCAAAATTGCAAAATTGGTCAAGTTCAATATGATCATCAAAAATGGGTGATTCAATTTCATGATGAATGGGTACAGGATCCAATGTTGACTCGGGAAAAGTGAAATCAGGCGGAGACACCGGAGTCATTATTGAATCAGGAAGTAAAATTGAATCATCAAGTTGGGGATCAGGATCATGTTCATGCTCAAGTTTTATTTCAGGAAAGGAATAACTTGCCAAACTATCAAAAATTGGCGTTTCGGCAAGTTCAAATGATGGTTACTGAATTAGAATCTTGTTGTCCAAAGCAACGTGACTCTTCGGCCTTAAGAGAGTGGTCAGCGAAAGCAGAATCGGCCGAACGGTGAGAACGTAAAGATTGAACCATCATATCTATTTCATGATCACGAGCTAATCTAGCCTGAGTCATGGCTTCAAGCATCTTTTCGATTGGTACATCATTTGTGATTGGACTTGAAAAGAGGAAGTGTAATCGTGATGAAGTTGTGAGTCGGTCAGATTTTGTGATTGTTGCTTGGACTCACGCATCATCATGTCAAAGATTGATGGTGATTGTTACTTGGACTCATGCATACTCATCATTTCCAAGATAGATGGTTTTCTATTCTGAATGGATGTATCTAAGTATGAATCTTGGGAATCTTGTGGACAAGGTGGATATGGGGGACAAGTTGGTTGAAAATTGAACTCGGGGGAAGCGAAACCCCATGAACTCTGTGAAGAGTTGAAAGTGGTATGAAAATTATGGTCATAAGATGGGGGCATGAGTTATATTCATTCGGATAAGAACATTCCGGCACACTAGGTTGGTCAAAATTATGATATGCCGGGTTGGTAATATCTGAGAAAGAAGGTGGTGTGTAATATGGATTAAAGTTGGAAAAATTATTATATGCCATATCACACAAACACAATCAAAGAAAAACAAAACAAACAAACAAGCAAACAAAAAAGAAAAATTTCTAACCTAAGTTAGGGTAGACCTATGACCTAGACGACTCCTAACTGGTTAGACTGTCCACGGGAGGTAGGGTGTAGACTTTGACCACAAGTTAATCAGCCAGGTCAGGGCAAGAGTGGTGGGAGGTTTTTCCGTCAAAGACGTTCCTTAATTAAATAACCACCAATCTTCGGGCTTTCGGCCCTCAATCCCCTTCCTAGACACTGATTTGGCATGAGTCAAATTCCAACACTGTTCCCCCTTAGGATAATCTCCTAATTGAGTCTGAGATGTCCCTAGGGCCAACGTCTACTAATTTTTAGTTAGGCTTGGGTTAGTGAGTGCTTGGAATATGATTTTTGGGCCAAGGAAGGGTGATTAAATCCCCACCTTATCTTGTTATGGGTTAGTGCCCTTAAGATAAGTTGTGCAAGTGTACAAGATATGTAAATAAGATTCACTCAAAGCAATGAAAATCAACCAAGAGATGAGTCCTATTCTATATGCAATGCGAACGTACCTTGCTCCAGCACTCTTCAACAGTAAAAATAAAGGAATTGAAAAGACACGTGCCTAAAATGCAAACGTCTAATCAATTTTTTATCTTTTTCAACAAATATTTTACTGTTGATTAATTAGCAGTATACAGGTTTATCACAGAATCAAATTTTAACAGAGCAGAAAACAAATCTTGCAATTTGTAGCAACCTGCAGAAAGATCTGTCAGTAATGAACTACTAAGGCCGCGGAAACGCGGCTATTGCCGCGGATCCGCGGCACTGTAGTAGGCTCTGATGCTCTGCCTTCAAGAGCAGAGGCACAGAGTTGCTATATGTCCACTTCTGCTGTTTCCTGTTCTCCAAACCTGCAAACAGAAAGAATAAAAGAATTAGTTAATAATTATTTTTTTTAGAGATAAACTTACCGTCCCTCCCCGGCAACGGCGCCAAAATTTTGATTGAGCTTTTCCTGCACACAAAAATAAAGAATTTTAGATTGAGAAATAAACATGTGCAAGGTGCTCAATTCTAATCCGCGGTAGCAGTGGCTATGCGGGTCGTGATCCTCAGGGAGGGAACTGCGATGGAAGCGTTTAAGCAAGTTATCTCTTTTTTATTTATCTTTATTATTTACAATGGTATTTACAATGAAGTTGGAGAAATAAATTGGAAAGAAGTGGAGTTTGTCATCTAATCTAAAGAAATAGAAGAAAGGAAGAAGATTATAAACTAGAAAAATACATACCTGCCTCTTCAGTCTTACTTACCTTTGAAACTTTTGCTACAACTTACTTTGTCTTCGAAGGCGTACAAGAATGGCGTATAGGATTATCCACCTTCGCGATCTACACTATGAAAAGAAAAGACTGGCAAGCGACGGCTTGTTCATCTCCATAGGCCATCAAGGGCTCTTCTAAGGCTAAGCAGTCTCGAACCGACCAGTTCTCATGGTTTGCAAGACATCAGAGAGAATAACACAAGTACAGAAAAATAAAACAAGAATAAAACACGAATACAAAGAATAGACATAATAAAGACAAACCTTTGAGTGGATTTCATTAACAATGGAAGAAAAGTAGGCTTACACTGCTGTCACCTCAGTACAAGCATGGACTCCTTCCTCCATGAAAGCTTCCTCCACTCTCAGTTACAAAAATTACAAAAAGAAAAACCTAACCTAAACTACAAATTAGCCTAAGAAACCCTAGAATTTGCTCTGTATTTTCTGTACGCTCTTTCTGTTGCGTCTGCAGGGGTATTTATAGGTGCAGAAGGAGGTAGAGTCCAGATCAAAGTCGTCCACGAAAACTGGTATCCAGATATGACTGGAATGCCGTGGAAACGCGGCTTGGGCCGCGTTTCCGCGGCCTGGTAGTGGCAGATGGCCACGCGCTTTGGCGCGTGGCTTCCCCTGGTCCGTCCATCGGGCGTTGTCTTCTGGAAGTTGCATCCTGGCTCTTTATCTTGGGATTTCGAGATAACTTGGGAAGCAAGTTACCTAGATCTCAAATCTCCTAATATCTTTTTAAACGAATTTTCTTATCTTTGCACTCTCTTCTTTGGCTTTTATCCTCATCCTGCAAGTGTTTAGGGTTTGAATAGAAGTCTATCCTTCCCTCTTCTTTTGGTATTTGCAACAATTGCCCTTAGTAATTGCAATTTTGATATTTGATAATTGCAACTTTTGCAATGGGCTTTAAACATGGGCTTTTGGGCTTCTTTTAAGGCTTTATTCCTTTATTTTTATTTCTCAAGGCCTGCACACAATAAATAATAAAATATTAGTTAATAGTGCATGATTATATGAATAAATATGAAAATGTGATAGTTAATGTGATGACACTTATGCATTTTTTACTACCTATCAAGTAGCTACTAGTGAAATTATCAATATGCGAGTCTTTACAAGATAACCAACATATCTCGATATCACAGAATAGGTATGACCATAATATGTGCATGGTATCAAGTGTCATGTTAATCTATAGAATTCTTTCTCTGGAAGCATGTAGTAGACACACATGAGCTTAACTTTTACATGAATGCCATAAGATTATGTATCCATAAAAATCTATAATCTATACTCATGAATTTATCCTTCAATTTCATGTCCATTTATTATTTAAAATTTCTTTTATTTCCAAGCTTTACTCTACCTATCATGATACTAGAGTCCGGATGTTCTACTCACCCTTTGAAGCGGTTAGCTCTTGATCAAGTTTGATCTTCTGCTACGACGGAGTCTACAAGGTCATAACAATGCCAATATTTAGTTCATAGTTAAAAAGTACAAGAGGGTAGAGTTCTTAAAGTTTTTGCTCACCGTTCAACCAATGTCACTCCCCTAGCTTCTATTCTAGATCACCCTTTGACTCGTTCTATCAGGTTTTTAGAGGAGTTAAAATATGAAAATGGGGCCTTTTTCTTGTATATGGAATGAAGGGAAGTTTGTAGGGAAATGAGAGGGAGAATGAGTGTTTTTTTATGAGGAGAAATGGGGAAGTAAAGGGTGCTGCTGTTGCTGTTTTGGGACTGCTGTTGCTGCTGCTTTGGGCTGCTGCTGCTGCTGCTTTGCTGCAGCGAAAGGGAAGAGAGAGAGAGAGGATTTTGGGGAGTTTGAATGAAGAGAGAGAGAGAGAGTTTATCAAATGAAATTGTTCTCTTCATCCCCCTCCTATTTATAGCCCAAACCCTTCCATAAAAATATGACAAGTGTCCCTCTCTAACCCATCACTCTACTCCTACACCTTATCCTATAAACAAGGCTCCATGCCTCCCCCCTTCATGAAGTACTAGTACCCCCAAGTATGGTGAGGGGTATGGTGGCAAGGTCAACAACATGTGGTTGTATTCATTCTTATACATACATGTGTATATACATACTAATATATTCATTTTTATACATACATACATATGTACATACACACTAATAAACATGGTAACAAGTAAAGTATCTAGCATGAAAACTTATTTCCCATCACCTCCTTAAAGTATCAAGATGTTAGGAAAAAGGGTGCTTATTTAAGACAAGTGTTACATTCTACCCTCCTTATGGAAGTTTCGTCCTCGAAACTTAACGTACCTTGGAACAAATGTGGATAGGCCTTCCGTATCTCCTCTTCCAGTTCCCAAGTAGCTTCTTCTATGTTTTGATTCCTCCATAAGATCTTGACCAAGGAAATATTTTTGCTTCTCAATTGCTTCTCCTTGCGATCAAGAATTTGTACTGGTTCTTCCGTGTAAGACATGTCTTCTAGTATTTGTAGAGGTTCATAGGAGATTATGTGATCAGGATCAGGCACATACTTCCTCAGCTGAGAGACATGGAATACATTTTGCATCCTCTCCAAAGCAGGAGGTAAGGCCAAACGGCAAGCAACCGGTCCAATCTTATCCAGTATTTCGAATGGGCTCACATATCTAGGAGCTAGTTTGTTTTTACTGCCTGTGCGTCTTACACCCTTCATTGGAGATACTTTCAGAAAAATATTATCCCCTGCCTCAAATTCCAGTAGTCTGCGGTGATTATCTGCACAAGCTTTCTGCCTACTCTGGCTGCTTTCATTCTTTCTTTGATCAACTTGATCTTCTCAGTAGTTTCTTGAATCACATCAGGGCCGAACAGCCTTCTATCCCCAACTTCCTCCCAACATATTGGTGATCTACATTTTCTACCATACAATGCTTCAAATGGAGGCATACCAATAGTGGACTGATAACTATTATTATAAGCGAACTCCACTAAGGGTAAATAGTTGTCCCAACTTCCCCCAAAATCTAGTACACAAGTTCTCAACATATCTTCCAATATTTGAATAGTCCTTTCTGACTGTCCATCTGTTTGGGGTGTGCTGTTGTACTAAGTTGCAATTTAGTGCCCATAGCTTTGGACAAGCTCCTCCAAAATCTAGATTGAAATCTAGGATCCCGATCTGATACGATGGACTCAGGTACTCCATGCAATTTAACTATTTCTCGGATATATACTTGAGCCAGTCTTTCCATTGAATAATTGATTCGGATAGGCAAAAAGTGAGCAGATTTAGTAAGTCTGTCTACCACTACCCAGACTGTATCTAGTCCTTGGGACGTCCGAGGAAGTCCATTGACAAATTCTATAGCAATTTGACACGATTTCCATTCAGGAATAAGTAAGGGCACGAACAATCCTGGGGGCTTCTTATGTTCAGCCTTCACTTGTTGGCAGACTAAACACTTGTGGACAAAATTGGAAATATCTACTTTCATTCCATCCCACCAGAAGTTATGACGCAGATCTTGATACATTTTTGTGCTCCCGGGATGAGCTGTATACGGTGTACAATGAGCCTCCTTCATTATTTCTTCTTTGATCTCTGCTACATCTGGTACACATAATCTGCGTCTGAATCGCAGTACATCATCTTCTATTTGAAACTCCTTGAGTTCTCCTTCTTGTACTTTCTTCATAATCTTCCTTATTTGAGTATCTCCTTGTTGGGCCTCTTTGATTTGTCGTATAGATCAAATTGAATACTTACTTGATTCAGTGATATTAGAATTAGAAGGATCAATGACTCGCACCTCTATTTGCATTTCTTCTAGATCCCTTAATATTCTTGCTTGACGAGTTATCAAAGTGGCCATGGTTCCTCCTGATTTCTGGCTCAAGGCATCAGCCACCACATTGGCCTTTCCAGGGTGGTATTGGATAGTAATATCATAGTCCTTCATTAGTTCTAACCATCTCCTCTGCCTCATATTCAGTTCTTTTTGTGTGAAGATGTATTTTAAACTCTTATGATCAGTAAAAACTTCACAAGACACTCCATACAAGTAATGTCGCCAGATCTTTAAAGCAAAAATCACAGTGGCTAATTCCAAATCATGAGTGGGATAATTTCTTTCATGAATCTTCAATTGTCGGGATGCATAGGCAATAACTTTTTCAAGTTGCATTAACATACATCCCAATCCCAATTTTGATGCATCACTATAAATGGCAAATCCTTCAGTCCCCGAAGGTACAAACAGAACAGGAGAAGATGTTAGCTTGGTTTTAACCTCCAGAAAACTCCTATCTTGTTCTTTCCCCCATACAAACTTCTTATTCTTTCTAGTTAGTTGGGTCAATGGTGCCACAATTAGAGAAAATCCTTCTACAAATCTTCTGTAGTATCCAGCTAATCCCAAGAAACTTCGAACTTCAGTAACATTTGTGGGTCTAGGCCAGTCTTGGATTGCTTCAATTTTCATTGGGTCCACTGATATTTCTCTTTGGATATAATATGGCCAAGAAACCCTACTTGCTCCAGCCAAAATTCACATTTCTTTAATTTTGCATAGAGTTGCTTCTCTCTCAAGATTTGAAGGACGATTTTAAGATGTTTCTCATGATCTTCCTTATTCTTTGAATAGACCAAAATATCATCGATGAATACCACTACAAACTGGTCTAGATATGGTTGAAACACTCGATTCATTAAGTCCATAAATGCTGCCAGGGCCTTAGTGAGTCCAAAAGGCATAATTAGGAATTCAAAGTGTCTATATCTTGTCCTGAAAGCCGATTTGGACACATCTTCAGGTTTGACCTTTAACTTATGATACCCCGATCTAAGGTCTATCTTAGAAAATACACAAGACCCTTATAATTGATCAAATAAGTCATCAATTCGAGGAAGAGGGTACCTATTTTTGATAGTGGCCTTGTTCAATTTCCGGTAGTCAACACATAGTATCATACTTCCATCCTTCTTCTTAACAAATAGTACTGGTGCTCCCCAGGGAGATACACTTGGCCGGATGAAACCTTTGTCTAATAAATCCGACAATTGAGTTTTAAGTTCTTTCATTTCTGCAGGGGCCATACGATATGGTGCCTTAGAAATTGGGGCAGTACCGGGCATTACATCTATTGTAAATTCTACCTCCCGATCTAGGGGCAAGCCTGGTAAATCTTCCGGGAATACATCAGGGAATTCATTTACAACTGGAATAGTCTCAATTTTAATATCGGCTCTAGTGGTATCCAAAACTGAAGCCAGAAATCCTTGACACCCTTGTTTCATTAACTTGGTGGCTTTGATGGCTGATATGTGGGGTATATCATGGCTAACTTTTACTCCTTCAAAAATAAACTCCAGAGCCCCTTCCATTTTAAAGATAGTCCTCTTCTTATTACAATCTACATGGGCACTACAAGCGGACAACCAGTCCATTCCTAGTATGGCATCGAACTCCATCTCGCCTAGCTTAATCAAATCAATAGATGTTTTCATTTCTCCAATTATTACTTCACAGTTCACATATCTAGTGCTAGCTATCAAATTTACCCCTATGGGTGTGGACACAACCAACTGAAATCCTAGGGGTTTTGATACTTGATTTAGTTTACAAGCAAAAGCACTAGATACGAATGAATGAGTAGCTCTAGGATCAAACAATGCATGGGCAATATGTCCTGATATGGAGATCATACCTTCCACCACTGCATTTGAGGCCATTGCTTCTCGGTGGGTTAATACAAAAGTTCTTCCTTGCACCCGTAGTTGCTGAACCGATGACTGAGTTGCAGCAGGACGTGGAGCATTACTGGGCTGCATTAAGTTACTGGCTTGTCCTCTGGGACGATTCATCCTCATGGTTGGCCTCCCACTTCCTCTACTCTGCCCTTGGCTTCCGCGCCTTGTCGGACAATTTTTCTTTAAATGTCCCACCCCCCAACAATTAAAGCAAGCCCTATCTTGGAGGCAGTTCCCAAAATGGTTTACTCTGCACCACTGACACAAGGGGCCTCCGAGATTCTGGGGTGGGACACCGAGGTAGCTTGTGTTTTCGAGAAAGTGTCTCTGTTCCTCAACTATGTTCTTCTGCCTCTGGCCCCTCCTCCCCTTTAAAAAGTGGTACTAAACCCAAACCCCTTGCCACTGGTGGATCCTGATGCGATCATCATTGATGGTCCTTGATATCGGGGGCGCTTAGAGTTGGGAATTTCCTTCACCTAGTCTTCCTGACCTTCTTGCATATCTATCTCTACCTCCAAAGCTCTTTCCACAGCTTGGAGATAATTCTTCAGTTGCAAAGGAATCAATCGGTCTCGAATCTCTGACCTTAGGCCCTTCACGAACCTCTTCGTCCTTTCTGCTTCACTTTTTACCAAGGCATCGGCATACCTGGATAATTGAGTGAACTTCTGATCATACTGAGATACATTCATCAAGCCTTGACGTAATTCCAAGAATTCTGACGCCATCTTATCTCTGGCCGTCTCAGGGATGTATTTTTCAGTGAATTTGTTCACTAAGAACTCCCAAGTGATTGATTCTCTTGTATTTCTCACACTATGCTTCAGCGCCCTCCACCAATGTTCTGCTTCCTTTTGAAACATAAAGGAAGAGAAAGATACCCTTTGCTCATCGGAGCAGTTCATAACATCTAGGATCTTCTCTATTTGGAGAAGCCATGCTTCAGCTTGTAAGGGGTCCACCTCCCCTTCAAATACAGGCGGTTTCATTTTCTGAAACTGCTCTAATGCTTGGTGGGAGTTGTTATTACTTGCTTTAGTCATTAACTGTGTGAACCACTCCGGCATCACCCCTGGGGTTCTGTCATTTCCTCCTATCTGGACTTCAGAATCTTCATTGTTGTCCATGGGGTGCGCTCCCCATCACACTATAGTGTGACACATCGAGCGACAGGGACTCGTTAGGTGGTAGCTGGTTTAGATCCATGCGACCTCCCTATAAGATAAGGGCGTCGAGTCAACATACTTCATAATTGAAAACAATTTGGATAAAATTTAGTCTCATGCAATCATTTTAGTACCATATTCATCATCACTTTTGCAAACAAGCAACTTGTTTTATATATATATATATATATATATATATATATATATATATATATATATATATATATATATATATATATATATATATATATATATATATATATATATATATATATATATATATACACACACACACATATATATATATATACACATATATATATAGGTACATCCCAACATGGATACATAGATATTATACTGACATGTCTACCTTTTGGATGTCCAAACTAACCCATGTGCATACATATGAGATGTGCCATGGCATATACAACAAGCTCTAAGGATATCCATCATCTAGCATACTAGGCTTATACATATATATACATCAAAAGTGTTTGCTCAAAGGTTCACCCTTCATAGGGTAGAGTATCCCCACTTGGATTTCCACTAGTGCTGCTACTACCTTCGTTATCATCCATGTCTTCCTCGAGGTCTTCTCCCGGTAATTCGTCTCCGGCGCAGCACCAGTCGTCTAGATCATCATAGAGGTCCATGTCATCTTCCCACGTTTCATCCTAAAAGATACCTCCATATGTGAACCCTCTTCGGGTCTCCTCTTTTATTGTACTAGAGTGCTCCATCTCTGCTACCTCAACTGAATCCCCAACCAAGCTCTCCGTATCAACAATGGTTGGTTCAAGCTCATTAGATGCCTGAGACTCAACCTCCTCATAATCTATGTGGTCTGGGGCTGTAAATATGTCCTCTGGATCAGTCTCGTCAGACTCATATCCCCAATCCATAGAATCTGCCATCCAACTCACACTCGAGCTATCCGAGCTAGAGACTGGCCAATATATGTCAGAGTCCCCCATCTACATGTAAACAAAGAGTCGTATCAATCTCAAGCCCATGAAATAGTCTCAACATACGGCTATAATCAGAAAGAAGCAGCATATATAGACACACTTGCAATTATACTTATCCTTTGTCTACCCGTAAGTCTCATGTTTTTAGAATGACTTAGGTTCAATAGATAATTCAATGCATTCTCTTATCCCAGTGTCCCATCCCACTAGAAGTTGTTACTGAGAGCCCGCACCCTCAGTCAACTCACCCGAATCAGGATGTGCGGCCACCCTTGTTGGCCCAAAAGGTTACACTCTCCATTTGTTTAGAGTTTTGATGATAACAAAACAAATAAGAGCTATTTGGTACTAATAAGTTTGTTCAAGATAAGTTTCAGGTTTTGTACCATGTTTGGAGGCCATTGCTTAGTTTTTGCAAGAAATTCTAAGTTCATGGAGCAAAGAAGGCTTATGGCACATCAAGGAAGGAACATAGAAGAGAAGGCTCTAGCTAGGCTTTGCATGGCTCAAGACTTCAAGATTGCTCATGAGATTTCATTAGTTTTGTTTCTAGTTTTATAGTTTTGTTAAAGAATAGTGATTAGGATTGAAGCTCTATATTCCAACACACACGTTTTTGCGCATATGCATTCCTAGAAATATTCCCTATAAATATATACAAAATAATTTAATACAAAGCCTTTTGATTACAAACTCAATTTTATGTTTTATATATATCTCTAATCAAAAATATTTTATTAGATATCAAAATCTCCTTAAAATTCTTGTTCAGTTTTGACTTTTGGCCTGAGCCGGTCGATCGACCGGTCGACCGACACTCGACTGGTTTTCTGGCAGGTTGGATGCGTATCCGTGTGCATGTTCTTCGGCCGACCGGGCGGACGACCGAAGACTTCGGTCGACCGAGCGGCTGGCCGACTAAAGTGGTGTCACTCTCTGTTTGTTTCGGTCGACCGGGCGGTCGACCGAGAGCCTGCAACGGCTCTTTTTGTTTGAATCCCGGTCGACCGGCCGGTCGACCGAGGTAGCCGTTTCAGCCATAACGGCTAGCTTTTAAACACGTTTTAAATTTGTATTTTTCGTTTCTAAATGAATTTAGGGGATATTTTATGGGTCAAATTCTTCCTAATTAACATTATATGAGTTTACTTTTTAATCCCTAGCCCTCTCCTATAAATAGAGGTGATTAGGGTTATGTTTTTGAACAACAAGCAATATATAAAAAGTTTCAAAAGTTTTCAAAAACTTTCAAGAGAGTTTGGTCCTTGGTTTTTGTGCTGAAGATTCTCTCATCGCTGAAGTTTTATTTTCTAAACTCTCTCTAATCATTTCCTTTTTCCACTTACACTATTTGAGCTTCAATTCTAACCATTACTCTACAGGGCTCTTGTAAGGGAAAGAGGCGTTTGCAAAAGATAGTTTGTGGTCTTTTGATCACCAAGAGAGAACTTGTACTTGAGATTGTGGAGTTGGGTACTCCGGTGTATTTGTAACCTCTTTGTGAAGTTATAGTTGTTAGAAATCCTTCTGGGTGAAGGCGGGGATGTAGAGCTGGGTGCTCGAACCTCAGAAAAATTCTCGGTGTTTGCGTTTGGTTTACTTGTTCTTACTTGCTCTTAATTCTTGCTTCAATCACTTACTTTATATTCATTGCTTTATCTACTTGCTTCACATTTTCTTTGCTACATTGTACTTGCTCTTCATTTTCATTGTTATATTCACTTGTTGCATAATCACATTGTCAATCAAATACTCATACAACAAGATTGCATTGCGCACCTCCAACTCATATCTAGAGGAATCAGGAGGAAGGAGTTCAGAGCCCTTCACGGGATATTCGGCTTCTAGTCTTATTTTGGGTTGATTGTTGCATCATATTTTTAATTGTGCATTGATTAGCATTATCACCTATTCACCCCCCTCTAGGTGATTTTCAATTGGTATCAGAGCTTGGACTCTAGGTTTGGCTTAACATCCTTAGAGAGATCCTAAAAATTTGCTGATCAACATTTGAATTCTTTCATTCATACACTAGTAAACATAGCCGACAACATCAAAATCCATCCTAAATTTGATGGACTTAATTTCCCTATTTGGAAGGTTAGGATGACTATCTTTTTACAATCTTTAGGTAGCTTAGTGGCAAAATCCTTGACCAAACCCTATGTTAGACCCGATAGTGATGAAAGCACATGGTCCGACTTTACCTTTAGAGAATATGAGGCTAACTCCAAGGCCCAAAATTCCCTCCTAACCGCCTTGAATGAGGATGACCGTACACGAGTTATACATTGCCAATCTGCCTATGAGATTTGGCAACATTTGTTGGTCACACACGAGGGGACATCACAAGTAAAGAGAGCTAAGATAGATCTCTTGAGGTCCCAATATGAATCTTTTAAAATGATTGATGATGAATCTATTGATTGTATGATTACAAGGTTTACTAAAATCACCAATGCTCTTTTCTCTTTAGGTGATGATATTTCCAATGACCAAAAGGTGCAAAAAGTGATTCGGGCTCTTCCTTCTTCATGGGAGATAAAGGCCACCACCTTGAAAGAATTGAATGACAAGGACGAAATGGATCTCATTAGTCTCATTAGAAACTTGAAGACTCATGAGATGGAAAAGAAGGCAAGAGAAGAAGCCGCTCCTCTAAAGAAGAAATCCATAGCCATCAAGTCTTCCTCCACTCTTGATGACGAAGAAGAAGATGAAGAAGAAGATGAGGAGCTCTCCCTTCTTGTGCGAAATGTGAAGAGAATGTACCGTAAGAACAAAATCAACTTTAGAAGGAAGTTTGAAGGAAAAGAGGAGAGAAGAATCATTTGCTACAATTGCCGAAAGCCCGGACATATCATGGCTGATTGCCCGAAATTCAAGAAAAAGGTGACTTCCTCCTTCAAGCAAAAGAAGCCAGTCAAAAGAAAGCTTACAAACCAACTTGGGATTCGGAAAGCGAGTCCGAAGACGAGGTGGACACGGCGAACATGTGTTTCATGGCAAACACACCAAAGGTAACCCCTCAACCTCTTGATGAAGAAGACGAATTAAGTAAAGAAGTACTTGTACATGCTTTTGTTGAACTTTCAGAAAGTTATGATAATAAAAAATAGAATGCTCTAAATTGGAAAAGGAAGTTGCTTTTCTTAAAAATCAACTTGCTATTGTTTCTAAAAAAAAGGATGAAATTTCTTCAAATCTTATTTTTACTCAAAATGAATTCAGTGCTTACAAGTGCTTGCAAAGCAAAATTTTCAAAGATTGATGAAAAAGAAATTTCTTCATTAAAAACTAGAATTGTTGATTTTGAAAAAGTTTTGAAGGATTGTGCTTTCAACGCTAAGAAACTTGAGGAAATGTTTTCTAAAAAGCACACTTCTCATGCTAAAACTTAATATGTCAAAATTCCTCATGCTCACACTACACACAACACTCATGCAAAATCTACACATGCTCACAAGTCACACACTCACTATGCTTTTAAATATGGTAGAGTGTATAGATGCACTTATTATGGTAAGAATGGACATTTGGCTAAGTTTTGTTATGACCAAATAAATAGAACAAATAATCATGTATGGATTCATGACACTAACGCTTTAGGACCCAAGAAAATGTGGGTACCAAAATCAAGTTCTAAATTATTTGATGTAGGTACACACCAAGGCTCCAAGACGTAAGGAACATGGTACCTGATAGTGGTTGTTCAAGACACATGACATGGGATATCAACAACTTTACAACCCCATCAAGGTACATGGAAGGTGGTACCATCACCTTTGGGGATGACTCCAAGGGCACTATCATCGGTATAGGTAACATTCAAATTGGTGCATCTCCCATCATAGAAAATGTTATTCTTGTTGATGGTTTAAAACATAACTTGCTTAGTATAAGTCAACTTTGTGATCGTGGACTTAAAGTTGTTTTTGATGACTCTTCTTGCAAGATTTTTGATTGCAAAACCAATGATTGTATTCTCACCGGATTTCGTGATGATAATGTTTATATCATTTACATGCTTAATTTGGATTGTTCTACTAAATGCTTGAATGTTTTTGATGAAAATTCTTGGCTTTGGCATAGAAGATTAGGACATGCATCTTTTGACCATCTTTCTAGGATAAATTCTAAGAAATTGGTGAAGGGTATTCCTTGCTTGAAGTTTGAGAAAGACCGCATTTGTGATGCGTGCCAATTTGGGAAACAAACCAAGTCTTCCTTCAAACCAATCAAGGATATCATGTCAACTAGGCCATTAGAATTAATTCATATGGATCTTTTTGGACCAACTAAAACTAAGATCTTAAATGGAAGTAGATATGCATTTGTTTTAGTTGATGATTTTTCCCGATTTACTTGGGTTTTCTTTTTGGAAAACAAAGATCAAACTTTTTCTCATTTCAAGATTTTTCGAAAAAGGGTTGAAAAAGAAAAAGGTTTTTCAATTTTGAAAATAAGGAGTGATAGAGTGGTGAGTTTGTTAACCAACTCTTCATGACTTATTGTGATGAAAAGGGAATCAAGCATGAAATGTCATGTCCTAGAACTCCACAACAAAATGGAGTTGTAGAAAGGAAAAATAGAACACTTCAAGAGATGGCTAGGACCATGATGAGTGAATATGACCTCCCTCAATATCTATGGGCCGAGGCCGTAAACACCGCATGCTATATTTCAAATCGCATTTATTTGTGTAAAAATTCTTCCAAAACATCTTTTGAAATGTATCATTTTAGAAAACCTAATGTTTCATATTTCAAAGTTTTTGGATGAAGTGTTTTGTTTTGAATACTAGAGATAACTTGGGAAAATTTGATGCTAAGGCTTATGAAGCTATTTTTGTTGGATATTCTTTTACTAGCAAAGCTTATAGAGTATTCAATAGATCTTCCCTTACCATTGAAGAAACCATGCATGTTAAATTTGAAGAATCTAATGTGGTTGTTGAGAATGTGTAACCCCCTGCTCCCTGATATACGTATCACCGTATCAGTACGCGATACGACGTACAAACTTGATTTGACCTCCGTGATAATCCGATGGAGCTGATTTCAGTTTCAAAAATTATTTTCTAATATTTTAGATTTTTCAGGATTTTCTGGAATTGTTCTGGATTATTTTGGAAAATCTCCGTAGTCGGTGTCGACCAATACCGATAATCGGCTTTATGATTTTTATTTCACAAACGGAGTAGAATTTTGAGAATCGGCTTTCACCATGTGTCTTAGAATCGTATTCTCTACATTTGGGTATTTTTGGGGATTTTTTTGAATTTATCGAAAATCGGGCCAAACCGGTGCGCCTGGTACCGGCGACATCTTTCAGGATTTTTAATTTGCAAAGCAGATTGAATTTCTTCAAACCGTCTTCATATTACGTCTCAGGGTAATATTTTTTTATTTTCTGTAATTTCTGGGCACCGTTCGGAGCTGGTCGAATATTGGGCCATTAGAATAATAATTAAATATTTTTTTTATCTTTCTTTTTCCTTTCTTTTCTTCTCCTTTCTTCCCTTCTCTGGAGACTTCCCACCGCCATAACCCACCGCCCTTTCTCCCTCTTTAAAAATCCTCTCTCTCTTTCCCCCCAAAACTCCCTCCCCTTCCTCTCTCTCTAAATCTCTCTCTCTCTCTCTCTCTAAATCTCTCTCTATTTCTCTCACTCTCTCTCTAATTAATATCCCTAATCACCTCTCTCTCCCTCTCTAAACTCTCTTCCCCTCTCCCTGTTCCATGGCCGGCGCCGCCGCGCGCCCACAACCGGCGCCGCCGCGCCCCCCGGCCGGCGCCGCCGCCCCCACACCAATCTCCTCCTCTTCTCCTTCTTCTTTTTCTTCTCTTTTCTTTTCTTTTTCCTGTCAGTGTCCTCCCCTCACTCACTCTCTCCTTCTATCTCTCTTTCGCTCTTCCTTTCTCTCTCTCCGGCCGGAGCCGGGACCGCCGCCGGCGCCGGCCGGGCCGCGCAGCACAGCAGCAGCACGCTGCTGCTGCTTGTCCCTTTGTTGGGTTTGGGTAAACCCCAAACCCAATAATTCTTGTTGGGTTTGGGTAAACCCCAAACCCAATAACCCTAATGGGTTAATCAAACCCGTAAGCCCTATTAACCCAAGACCCATTTAACTTATGTTAGTGGGTTTGGGTTTGAATCTAAACCTGACCCTTAACCCGTCAATCCGCTCCAAAACCCAATAAAGGTAAATTTGCATAAAACCCCTTGTACAATTCAGTATTTGCATTTCTTATTTTTATTTACATATTTAACCCTATTTGTTATGATTTAGTATTCGGGCGATATCGGGAGCATCCGGACTCCGATTTGGATGATTCTGGATCCCTTGCGATCGTGGGAAAGAGAGCTACATTCCCATGGCTAGTTGGTAAGTGTTTTTATTTTATAAATTATCTTTTTAGTATATTTATTGCACTTGGTTGCTTTATGTAAATAAAACATGATTACTGGTTAATCACTGTAAAACTGTAAATACCGATTCATAAATTGTCACTGATAGAATAACAGTGTAAACATGCTCGATTAGAATAACATTTGACCGTTGGGACAAATAGGGATGTCTGATACTCCATTCGGTATGATTACCGGTACCTGCCTCACACGAAACACTGGTACTACATGTACGTGTACCACTAGATATTGTGATCCCACGTTCCTCGTTATATTGTCATTCTGATTCACCGATACTCGGTGACACTACGCTGTTACTCGACATGCATGCTAGACACCTTCACGCACTGGTATCCACATTACACGAATACTGTAGTTCAATGGACATGGTAGTAGATGATTACTCTGACCACTGTTATAACATGTACGAGTACTACCCAAATATAGTACACGGATTATTGCTACACGTGGATGTCCCACTGGTACACGGATAGACCAATGCACGGACAACCGCATTTTATATTATTGGTACAGTTATGTCATGTTTACATATCACTATTACACGTGCATGTCATGTTTACATATCACTGTTACACGTGCATGTCATGTTTACATATCACTGTTACATGTGCAGGTCATGTTTACATATCACTGTTACACGTGTATGTCATGTTTACATATCACTGTTACACATGCATGTCATGTTTTCATATCCCTGTTACACGTGCAATCCATGTTCCATGTTACCATATTCATGTTATATGATTGTTTCCTGTTACTGATATGGATTTTCCGTTACTAGACATGAGAACTGTTGATAATGCAATATGTGGAATCCCACATCTATTGTTCCCGTTCCCGTTATATTGTTCCCGTTATATTGTTCCCGTTTCCTGTTATATTGTTCTATGCTATCACCAGAGCTCAGGTCCAGTTAACATGTTACCGTATCATGTACTGTATTTGTTCTTGTTACCTTGTATACTTGACATATCAGATCATAAAGATAACTTGGGGATGGAGGAGACTTGACGGTTGATTAGGTCATATCGGGTGGATGTACTGGATCCATATTGTTTGTCCCACTGTAGGGGACGGGGTAGTGCTGGCTACCATCTGTTACTCATGAGCTCTGATTGGTCACGAATGTTGCATATTTAGTATCATATTTCCATACTTATTATAGAATAAAAATCTGCATTGTCCTAATTAAATGTTAATTTATTTGCAGGCCCATTCCTTAAGGAGAGTGAAGAGAAATGAGCCCAAAAGCCCACCAAATTCTGAATTAAATCAGAATTAATTTAAACTCAGTGAATCAGGGAAAAATCAAGAGGTTGAAAACTGGTTGAGAAGAATCCTCTCAGAATCGATCGGTTGAAGCAAAGATCAACGGATGAGATGAAGCAAGTTTGATTCAGATTCTGACTGGATACATTTTAGTATTCGAATCATAACTTTTGCTACAGAATCTCAATTCTGATGATTCAAGATGATCCAAAAAGAAGACTTACAGGCTACAACTCTTATGTTGATCATTATTTCTAATTCTGTCATTTGATAAGTGATATTCAGCAATCAACACGCCAACAAACTGCAGATCAGAACTGAATATCCACCTCAAATCAAGTTTGAAGATAAGGGGAGTTCAAAAATTGTCAGATTTACTTATCTTCATACTCCTCTACCCTCTCCATTTCTCCTATAAATACCTGCACTCAAAGGCAAAAGGACGACCATGCAGAGATAGGATTTAGCCAAGTTTTCCATTTTTTAGTTTAGGTTTTTTCTTTTCTTTTTATGTAAATTGTATGTAAGCTTAGGTTAGATGATGATTCATGTAAGTAAGAGAGAGAGGCATATGTTGAGAGTGACACCGATGTACCCTCCTCCTTTCTTCCATTGTTTTAAGCAATAAAAGGTAACATTTTTATGTTCTTCTTTACTTTCATTTTCTTTTGTTTTCGTCTTCCTCTTCTACTTTACCTCGTTTGTTTTTGTTGAGCTTACAAGTGAATTCCAAAGCACAAGTATAACGATGTTATGTGAGTGCCAACGATAGTTCATGAAGATGTTCTCCTCCTCAAGACGTATCACTTCATGCTTATGCGAGACTTGATGATATAATGCGAACGGGGACTGAGATCGGGCTTATGATCTATGCGTTAAACGCCTCCTAAACAAAGGTAGAACATGCGAAGGTTTTCAGGTAAGTCATCAATCAATCTAGGTAAGTATTTCTTCCTCTTCTTTCTTTTCTTTCATTTCTGTAAATTAAATCACCAACACCACTCCTTTTCACTTCCTTGTAAATAATCATTTGTACATAGTCGCTTTCGCCGTTTTCTGATTTTTTCCACCTTCTTCATCTCATATTTTCTTCTAACTTTAACATAATTCTTTTTCATTTTCTTAACTTAAAAACAGAGAAGAACTCTCGTTTGGTTTTCATAAAGATTTCAATACAAAAACGTAAACGCTTCTATCGCAAAACCCTCCTTCTGGATCACGACCCGCATAGCCACTTGCTATAGCGGAAGAATTGAGCAATTGCACATTTTTATTATAAGTTCTGAAATTTCGTATTTTTTGTGCAGGTTTAGCATCAATCAAGCTCCCGTTATTGTTTTAGCTCATTGAGATTCCCGTTACATGTTACAGCCCTAGCGGGCTGGCCCTGGTCTCAGCAGCCAGGGATCTGGTAAGGCCGTTGTCCCAGGCATGCACGGGATACACCCACCCGATAAGAGCTCTTCGACCATAGGTTTTCAAATAACATAATATAACAGGATACACAATAGTGACGTCGGGAACACTTGTTATTGGTCACTCTCTCATTTGGATAATGGTACCCGTAGGCCATGTCCGGATGGGTTCGACTGGAGTGCGGGCTCTAGTATGAACTGCCAGTGGTATGGGACACTGGAAGAGATTGATTAAAATACCAGGTGGTACTGATTGCTACTATTGTCTAAATGACTTGACTTGCCTGACACATGTATGCTATCTTGTTACTGGTCCTGATAATTTATCCGCTATCATGTTACATGGATATCTGCTACTTTGCCTGGTCATGTTACTCTTTCTGTGGTGGCATACTACGCATGTTCTGCATTGCATCTATTCTATTTGCATATGCCCACCTGTATGGTCACTGCTATCACGTCACCACTAGATGATAGTATTTATGATATAAACCGGACACGCCTAAAGACATGACCAGATGATAACCGGCTAGGTAGTGATGGTATTAAAAGATAACATGCTTATATCTTTCATGTTTAAATACTTCTGCTGCTTATTATATGCTTAGGATATGGTATCACTATTACAACCGCATGTATTATCTATTATTATTATGCTTGTATTACTATAGTACATATTATTGCCTCCTTCATTTTACCACTCACTAGGTCGCTTTCTGACGACCCTGGGTTTGCATGCCCAGGTTGGAGATCTGAGCTACCGTATTATCAGATAGTGTCTTGGAGTCACATAGGAGATTCCTCATCGAGCCTCTTTATAGGTATCTTGGTGATTTATTTCTGTTATCTCATTTATCCCTATTTTATATCTGTTATGATCACTAACCCCTTTCTGCAGGTATTCTTATACTTATTTCCTGCTGGAACCATTGTGTCTATGGAGGTGATTCTCTGTACTGAGGCTTAACGTACGCGTGAGGTTGTTTTCACCTCGCGTATGTACATCGCCATAGCGTCCCCATACCTACGGGATTGGGGCGTTACAGAGTGGTATCAGAGCCTAGGTTCACGCCTGGGGTGGGTAACTAGCTGGGTCAATGCTTAGGCTCTTACCAACAGTACAACAAGTTCAGATTCAAGATTATCTGTATCTGAATTTGGGGATTCCAGCGACGAGTACAAGAATACACTGTCATTGACACTTCCTTTCTTGACTCTTTTACATTCCGTACTCACAGTTGACACCCAGAATATCCAATTCTCTCCTCGTTTTCTTTACATCTTATTGCTTCTAATCCGTTAGTGCTCGTTCACTATACTACTTCTCCATCCCGAGTTCCTTATAGATCACAGAGTGCGCAGCGGAAGTGTCGTGGACCCGTAACATTTAAGCTTTGGGGTTGAAAATCTTTTTCTCACACCTGATCTGAAATTTCGAGGACGAAATTTTTTGTAAGGTGGGGAGAAATGTAACCCCCTGCTCCCTGGTATACGTATCACCGTATCAGTATGCGATACGACGTACAAACTTGATTTGACCTCCGTGATAGTCCGATGGAGCTGATTTCAGTTTCAAAAATTATTTTCTAATATTTTAGATTTTTCAGGATTTTCTGGAATTGTTCTGGATTATTTTGAAAAATCTCCGTAGTCGGTGTCGACCAATACCGATAATCAGCTTTATGATTTTTATTTCACAAACGGAGTAGAATTTTAAAAATCGGCTTTCACCATGTGTCTTAGAATCATATTCTCTACATTAGGGTATTTTTGGGGATTTTTTTGAATTTATCGAAAATTGGGCCAAACCGGTGTCGCCCGGTACCGACGACATCTTTCAGGATTTTAATTTGCAAACCAGATTGAATTTCTTCAAATCGTCTTTATATTACGTCTCAGGGTAATATTTTTTTATTTTCTGTAATTTCTGGGCACCGTTCGGAGCTGGTCGAATATTGGGCCATTAGAATAATAATTAAATATTTTTTTTTATCTTTCTTTTTCCTTTCTTTTCTGCTCCTTTCTTCCCTTCTCTGGAGACTTCCCACCGCCATAACCCACCGCCCTTTCTCCCTCTTTAAAAATCCTTTCTCTCTTTCCCCCAAAACTCCCTCTCCTTCCTCTCTCTCTAAATCTCTCTCTATTTCTCTCTCTAATTAATATCCCTAATCACCTCTCTCTCCCTCTCTAAACTCTCTTCCCCTCTCCCTATTCCATGGCTGGCGCCGCCGCGCGCCCCCCGGCCGGCGCCGCCGCCCCCATACCAATCTCTTTCTCTTCTCCTTCTTCTTTTTCTTCTCTTCTCTTTTCTTTTCCTGTCTGTCTCCTCCCCTCACTCACTCTCTCTCCTTCTATCTCTCTTTCGCTCTTCCTTTCTCTCTCTCCGGCCAGAGCCAGGACCGCCGTCGGCGGCCGGGGCCGCCGCCCGCCGGCCAGCGGAGCTGGCCGGCCGGGCCGCGCAGCACAGCAGCAGCAGCACGCTGCTGCTGCTTGTCCCTTTGTTGGGTTTGGGTAAACCCCAACCCAATAATTCTTGTTGGGTTTGGGTAAACCCCAAACCCAATAACCCTAATGGGTTAATCAAACCGTAAGCCCTATTAACCCAAGACCCATTTAACTTATGTTAGTGGGTTTGGGTTTGAATCTAAACCCGACCCGTTAACCCGTCAACCTGCTCCAAAACCCAATAAAGGTAAATTTGCAGAAAACCCCTTGTACAATTCAGTATTTGCATTTCTTATTTTTATTTACATATTTAACCCTATTTGTTATGATTTAGTATTCGGGCGATATCGGAGCATCCGGACTCTGATTTGGATGATTCTGGATCCGTTGCGATCGTGGGAAAGAGAGCTACATTCCCATGGCTAGTTGGTGAGTGTTTTTATTTTATAAATTATCTTTTTAGTATATTTATTGCACTTGGTTGCTTTATGTAAATAAAACATGATTACTGGTTAATCACTGTAAAACTGTAAATACCGATTCATAAATTGTCACTGATAGAATAATAGTGTAAACATGCTCGATTAGAATAACAGTTGATCGTTGGGACAAATAGGGATGTCTGATACTCCATTCGGTATGATTACCGGTACCTGCCTCACACGAAACACTGGTACTACATGTACATGTACCACTAGATATTGTGATCCCACGTTCCTCGTTATATTGTCATTCTGATTCACCGATACTCGGTGACACTACGCTGTTACTCGACATGCATGCTAGACACCTTCACGCACTGGTATCCAGATTACACGAATACTGTAGTTCAATGGACATGGTAGTAGATGATTACTCTGACCACTGTTATAACATGTACGAGTACTACCCAGATATAGTACACGGATTATTGCTACACGTGGATGTCCCACTGGTACACGGATAGACCAATGCACGGACAACCGCATTTTATATTATTGGTACAGTTATGTCATGTTTACATATCACTATTACACGTGCATGTCATATTTACATATCACTGTTACACGTGCAGGTCATGTTTACATATCACTGTTACACGTGCATGTCATGTTTACATATCACTGTTACACATGCATGTCATGTTTTCATATCCCTGTTACACGTGCAATCCATGTTCCATGTTACCATATTCATGTTATATGATTGTTTCCTGTTACTGATATGGATTTCCCGTTACTGGACATGAGAACTGTTGATAATGCAATATGTGGAATCCCACATCTATTGTTCCCGTTTCCCGTTATATTGTTCCCGTTTCCCGTTATATTGTTCTATGCTATCACCAGAGCTCAGGTCCAGTTAACATGTTACCGTATCATGTACTGTATTTGTTCTTGTTACCTTGTATACTTGACATATCAGATCATAAAGATAACTTGGGGATGGAGGAGACTTGACGGTTGATTAGGTCATATCGGGAGGATGTACTGGATCCATATTGTTTGTCCTACTGCAGGGGACGGGGTAGTGCTGGCTACCATCTGTTACTCATGAGCTCCCGTTATTGTTTTAGCTCATTGAGATTCCCGTTACATGTTACAGCCCTAGCGGGCTGGCCCTGGTCTCAGCAGCCAGGGATCTAGTAAGGCCGTTGTCCCAGGTATGCACGGGATACACCCACCCGATAAGAGCTCTTCGACCATAGGTTTCCAAATTACATAATATAACAGGATACACAATAGTGACGTCGGGAACACTTGTTATTTGGTCACTCTCTCGTTTGGATAATGGTACCCGTAGGCCATGTCCGGATGGGTTCGACTGGAGTGCGGGCTCCAGTATGAACTGCCAGTGATATGGGACACTAGAAGAGATTGATTAAAATACCAGGTGGTACTGATTGCTACTATTGTCTAAATGACATGACTTGCCTGACACATGTATTCTATCTTGTTACTGGTCCTGATAATTTATCCGCTATCATGTTACATGGATATCTGCTACTTTGCCTGGTACATGTTACTCTTTCTGTGGTGGCATACTACGCATGTTCTGCATTGCATCTATTCTATTTGCATATGCCCACCTGTATGGTCACTGCTATCACGTCACCACTAGATGACATATTTATGATATAAACCGGACACGCCTAAAGACATGACCAGATGATAACCGGCTAGGTAGTGATGGTATTAAAAGATAACATGCTTATATCTTTCATGTTTAGATACTTCTGCTGCTTATTATATGCTTAGGATATGGTATCACTATTACAACCGCATGTATTATTTATTATTATTGTGCTTGTATTACTATAGTACATATTATTGCCTCCTTCATTTTACCACTCACTAGGTCGCTTTCTGACGACCCTGGGTTTGCATGCCCAGGTTGGAGATCCGAGCTACCGTATTATCAGATAGTGCCTTGGAGTCACATAGGAGATTCCTCATCGAGCCTCTTTATAGGTATCTTAGTGATTTATTTTTGTTATCTCATTTATCCCTATTTTTATATCTGTTATGATCACTAACCCCTTTCTGCAGGTATTCTTGTACTTATTTCCTGCTGGAACCATTGTGTCTATGGAGGTGATCCCTGTACTGAGGCTTAATGTACGCGTGAGGTTATTTTCACCTCGCGTATGTACGTCGCCATAACGTCCCCGTACCTGCGGGATCGGGGCATTACAGAATGTTGTAGAGATTGACCCATTAGGTGAAGACATGGAGAGACTATCCTTGAAGGACTCACCCGTTCAAGAAGAAAAACAAGAACCTATTGGTGATGTTCAAGAGGATAAAGAGGAAAGCTCTCAACCGCTTCCTAAAGATTGGAGATATGCTACAAACCACCCCAAGGAACTCATTTTAGGTGATGTCTCTAAAGGGGTAACAACTCGCTCCAAACTCCATGACTTATGTGGTAACTTTGCATTCATTCTCATTTTGAACCCAAAAGCATCCTCGAAGCCGAGGCGGACTCATATTGGTTGCTAGCCATGCAAGAGGAACTCAATCAATTTGAGCGCAACCAAGTTTGGCACCTTGTACCTAGGCCTCACGATAGACCAATAATTGGTACTAAGTGGATCTTTAGAAACAAGATGAATGAGTCCGGGAATGTTATTAGGAATAAAGCTAGGTTAGTGGCCCAAGGTTACACTCAAGTTGAAGGAATTGACTTTGAGGAGACCTTTGCACCCGTAGCACGGCTTGAAGCCATACGGATAACACTAGCTTTTGCATCTTTTAAAAATTTTAAACTTTTTCAAATGGATGTGAAAAGTGCATTTTTAAATGGTTTTATTAATGAAGAAGTTTATGTTGAACAACCTCCCGTTTTTGTTGATCATGTTCATCCCAATTTTGTTTTTAAACTTGATAAAGCTTTGTATGGATTGAAACAAGCTCCAAGAGCTTGGTATGAAAAGCTTTCTAGTTTTCTTATTTCAAATGATTTGTTAAAGGCAAAGTAGACACAACTCTTTTTACTAAGCATGTTGATAATGACATTTTAATTGTGCAAATTTATATTGATGATATAATCTTTGGTTCTACTAATGAGTTTTTATGCAAGGAGTTTGAAAAGGTTATGCAATGTCAGTTTGAAATGTCTTCCATGGGTGAATTGAATTTCTTTCTTGGACTCCAAATCAAGCAATTGCAAGATGGGATATTCATAAGTCAAGCCAAGTATGCAAAGGAACTCGTAAAGAAGTTTGGACTTGAAAGCTCAAAAGTTTGCAACACTCCCATGGCAACTACAATCAAGCTTGATAAGGATGACCAAGGTAAAAATGTTGATATTAAATTGTATAGAAGCATGATAGGTAGTCTTTTGTATTTGACGGCAAGTAGGCCGGATATAATGTTTAGTGTGTCTCTTTGTGCTAGATTTCAATCGTATCCTAAAGAGTCCCATCTTATTGCAGTAAAACGCATCATTTGTTATATTAAGGGCACAATTGGAATGGGTCTATGGTATCCGAAAAATCGGAGATTTCTTAATGACGAGTTATTCGGATGCTGACTATGCGGGTTGTAGAGTAGATAGAAAGAGTACTAGTGGGACATGTCAATTTCTTGGCAATTGTCTTGTTTCATGGATCTCTAAGAAACAAAATTCCGTAGCTCTATCAACCGCCGAGGCGGAGTATGTTGCAGTGGGGGCTTGTTGTGCACAAGTCCTTGGATGAAACATACTCTCCTTGATTATAATTTGCATTATAATCATATAAATTTTTTTGTGATAATACTAGTACTATTCATATGACCAAAAATGCAAATCAACATAGTAAGACCAAGCACATTGAGATTAGGTATCACTTTCTTAGAGATCATTTTGAGAAAGGTGATATAGATATTGATTATGTTTCCACGGATTTGGTCCTTGCCGATATTTTCACTAAACCACTTGATTTTGCTAGATTCTCCTTTATTTGTGGTGAACTAATTGTTTGTGTTATTGAATAAAAATGTTTTTCTTACCCTTTTTGATGTATGACAAAAAGGGAGAGAATAAGTCTGAGTTTATTATGGTCTTGATTCCAATAAGTGTTTATGATTTCTTGTATTTGAGTTTAAATGTTTTTGCAAGTGTTTAATATCTCATGGTTTTTGTAGCTTGCTTATAATATTGTTTTTCTTTGTTCAATGTAGCATAATTTGAGGGGGAGCTTACACCTCTCTTTTTTTTTTTTAACATAGCCTATTTGTTTTGTCATCATCAAAAAGGGGGAGATTGTTGGCCCAAAAGGTTACGCTCTCCATTTGTTTAGAGTTTTAATGATAACAAAACAAATAAGAGCTATTTGGTACTAATAAGTTTGTTCAAGATAAGTTTCAGGTTTTGTACCATGTTTGGAGGCCATTGCTTAGCTTTTGCAAGAAATTCTAAGTTCATGGAGCAAAGAAGGCTTATGGCACATCAAGGAAGGAACATAGAAGAGAAGGCTCTAGCTAGGCTTTGCATGGCTCAAGACTTCAAGATTGCTCATGAGATTTCATTAGTTTTGTTTCTACTTTTATAGTTTTGTTAAAGAATAGTGATTAGGATTGAAGCTCTATATTCCAACACACACGTTTTTGCGCACATGCATTTCCTAGAAATATTCCCTATAAATATATACAAAATAATTTAATACAAAGCCTTTTGATTACAAACTCAATTTTATGTTTTATATATATCTCTAATCAAAAATATTTTATTAGATATCAAAATCTCCTTAAAATTCTTGTTCAGTTTTGACTTTTGGCTTGAGCCGGTAGACCGACCGGTCGACCGACACTCGACTGGTTTTCTGGCAGGTTGGATGCGTATCCGTGTGCACGTTCTTCGGCCGACCGGGCGGACACCGAAGACTTCGGGTGACTGGGCGGCTGGCCGACTGAAGTGGTGTTACTCTCTGTTTGTTTCGGTCGACGGGCGGTCGACCGAGAGCCTGCAACGGATCTTTTTGTTTGAATCCTGGTCGACCGGCCGGTCGACCGAGGTAGCCGTTTCAGCCATAATGGCTACCTTTTAAACACGTTTTAAATTTGTATTTTTCGTTTCTAAACGAATTTAGGGGATATTTTATGGGTCAAATTCTTCCTAATTAACATTATATGAGTTTACTTTTTAATCCCTAGCCCTCTCCTATAAATAGAGGTGATTAGGGTTATGTTTTTGAACAACAAGCAATATATAAAAAGTTTCAAAAGTTTTCAAAAGCTTTCAAGAGAGTTTGGTCCTTAGTTTTTGTGCTGAAGATTCTCTCATCGCTGAAGTTTTATTTTCTAAACTCTCTCTAGTTCATTTCCTTTTTTCACTTACACTATTTGAGCTTCAATTCTAACCATTACTCTACAGGGCTCTTGTAAGGGAAAGAGGCGTTTGCAAAAGATAGTTTGTGGTCTTTTGATCACCAAGAGAGAACTTGTACTTGAGATTGTGGAGTTGGGTACTCCGGTGTATTTGTAACCTCTTTGTGAAGTTATAGTTGTTAGAAACCTTCTGGGTGAAGGCGGGGATGTAGAGCTGGGTGCTCGAACCTCGGAAAATTCTCGGTGTTTACGTTTGGTTTACTTGTTCTTACTTGCTCTTAATTCTTGCTTCAATCACTTACTTTATATTCATTGCTTTATCTACTTGCTTCACATTTTCTTGCTACATTGTACTTGCTCTTCATTTTCATTGTTATATTCACTTGTTGCATAATCACATTGTCAATCAAATACTCATACAACAAGGTTACATTGCGCACCTCCAACTCATATCTAGAGGAATCAGGAGGAAGGAGTTCAGAGCCCTTCACGGGATATTCGACTTCTAGTCCTGTTTTGGGTTGATTGTTGCATCATATTTTTAATTGTGCATTGATTAGCATTATCACCTATTCACCCCCCCTCTAGGTGATTTTCAACCCTGATTCTAATGCGAGGAAATACTTAATTACCATTTGACTCATGGTTAATTCGTCACATAAAATTCACTACCTAACTATGATCACATGTTCGTACATATAAACCTAACAATTTCATCGTCTCCTATTCCTTCCACTTATAAACTTGGCTCTGATACCAACTGTAACGGTCCTAGTTAAAATTTTTCGTTTGACTACAATCATCTCATGTAATCCAAGCGTGGGACCCATCAAGATACAATATTTCCATTACTGGCATCAGAATGTTCTATACTATACATCAAGCTCCACTAAGATAGCATGTATGATCTAAACGTGACTTACCATTGGCAACACATATGGTCCGACAACCCATTAGAAAACGCAGTCTAAATATATTACAATACCAAAATATATTACAAGGTTAGAGTCTAGTACCAGGCACTATAATGTTTACAAGTTAATAGCAACCATCCAACTAAAAGTTACGCATAGTTTTGTACAGCCATATACATATCAAGGCAGAATAAAAAAAAATGAAATGACTCCGTTGACGCCTATCCCGCACATTGCCTTTAAGCGGGTCCTTTGCCTTTGTCCAAACCTGAAGGTGGTAATAGAAATAGAGTGAGCTTGACAGCTCAGTGAGTAAAACAATATTTATGCATGCCTGTTAAGTAGGTCTACATTGACTAAGTTATCAGGTTGGCAATTGTGTCTTTATACCATTTGTGTAAATTTAAGGTATTAGCTGAATACCCTAACTAATACACAGTCACAGGGCCTATCAATCGACTAGGTCATCCTATAGTCAACTAATACTACTCATAAGTCGACTAATATGAAGCTATAGTCGACTGGGTTTGATCCAAAAGTATTTCCTTCTCTGTTAGGCTGCCAGTGACCAATTATAGTCGACTACCCTACCTGTATAGTCGACTACTCTACGTACTAGTCGACTTGCACCTCCCCTATAGTCGACTAGGTATAGGTCAATAGGTATGTTGCTCTCTGTTTGCCACTTATAACCAATTATAGTCGACTACCCTACTTGTATAGTCGACTACTCTACGTACTAGTCGACTTGCACCTCCCCTATTGTCGACTAGGTATAGGTCAATAGGTATGTTGCTCTCTATTTGCCACTTATAACCAATTATAGTCGACTACCCTTTCTGGTGTAGTCGACTACACCAAGTATTAGTCGACTTATAATCAACTGTAGTCGACTATCTTATGTCTAAAGGAAGTTATTTACTCTCTGTTTGTTCTCTGTAACTGGGGATAGTCGACTATAGTCTATTTGTAGTCGACTAACATTGTTTTCCAACAGCTTGTCTACCCATATATCATATCTATAGTCGACTTACCCCAAGGGTTTAGTCGACTAATATGACTTAAATTTGTCTGTGCAAGTGACTACTCCAGATTTAATATTTAAGAATTTTTCTATGATTTCATCATGGAATTTCTATCTTAGCCACATCAATATTCTTATTAAACACAACGTTGGGCTCCCCCTTCGGTCTCCTCCGGTTCAACCCGGTCCCTTCCTCCTATATATCATTCAACGCAATAATTTCCTCCTTCCACCACCACCGGTTCAACTCGGTCTCTTCCTCCTATACATTACCGTATAGTCTCCCCTTCTAACACCTCCGGTTCAACCCGTTCCCTTCCTCCAAATACAATAATCACGTTCATCATGCAATAGCAATATACAAAGACACATAAAGTAACGACAACATACAAGCTACATAGTCTTTACCTTAAAACATGCCAATGTCATGGAATTCACTAACATGTATGAGTAGCTACTGGTGAAATTATCAATATGCGAGTCTTTACAAGATAACCAACATATCTCGATATCACAGAATAGGTATGACCATAAATATGTGCATGGTATCAAGTGTCATGTTAATCTATAGAACTCTTTCTCTGGAAGCATGTAGTAGACACACATGAGCTTAACTTCTACATGAATGCCATAAGATTATGTATCCATAAAAAATCTATAATCTATACTCATGAATTTATCCTTCAATTTCATGTCCATTTATTATTTAAAATTTCTTTTATTTTCAAGCTTTACTCTACCTATCATGATACTAGAGTCCGGATGTTCTACTCACCCTTTGAAGCGGTTAGCTCTTGATCAAGCTTGATCTTCTGCTACGACGGAGTCTACAAGGTCATAACAATGCCAATATTTAGTTCATAGTTAAAAAGTACAAGAGGGTAGAGTTCTTAAAGTTTTTGCTCAACGTTCAACCAATGTCACTCCCCTAGCTTCTTGTTCTAGATCACCCTTTGACTCGTTCTATCAGGTTTCGGAGGAGTTAAAATATGAAAATGGGGCCTTTTTCTTGTACATCGAATGAAGGGAAGTTTGTGGGGAAATGAGAGGGAGAATGAGTGTTTTTTTATGGAGAAATGGGGAAGTAAAGGGTGCTGCTGCTGCTGCTTTGGGCTGCTGCTGCTTTAGGCTGCTGCTGCTTTGCTGCAGCAAAAAGGGAAGAGAGAGAGAGGGTTTTGGGGAGTTTGAATGAAAGAGAGAGAGAGAGAGAGAGAGAGAGAGAGAGAGAGTTTATCAAATTAGATTGTTCTCTTCATCCCCCTCCTATTTATAGCCCAAACCCTTCCATAAAAATATGACAAGTGTCCCTCTCTAACCCATCACTCTACTCTACCCTATAAACAAGGCTCCATGCTCCCCCTTCATGAAGTACTAGTACCCCCAAGTATGGTGAGGGGTATGGTGGCAAGGTCAACAACATGTGGTTGTATTCATTCTTATACATACATACATGTGTATATACATACTAATATATTCATTCTTATACATACATACATATGTACATACACACTAATAAACATGGTAACAAGTAAAGTATCTAGCATGAAAACTTATTTCCCATCACCTTCTTAAAGTATCAAGATGTTAGGAAAAAGGGTGCTTATTTAAGACAAGTGTTACAATGAATGTGATCCAGATCCCCCAGTTGGTAATTCCATTTCACTTTTTGATTCAATAATGACCCCGACATCTTAGCAGATTATTTTCATATTTTCGAGTCAACATTGAATCATGTACTAGTCACCATGAAATTAAATTACCAATATCTTACGATCACACTTTATTGATGGGATCAATCCTTTTAGTTTGGGACCCCATTTTTGAACCAATTTCGACTCCCACTTTTGAATCTCGACTTGATCTAAGTCAAATTCCCGAGTCGGTGTTTGTTCTTGTTCCGTTTGAGCTGAAATTATTCATCTTTAATAATCACACTTAATTGTTGGACAAAGGTATTGAACAAAATGACTCAAGAATTATTTTTGAAAATTGATAATTGGATGGGGATAATTTTTATAATAATATTCACTTAATAATTCTTTTAATGGGTTACATTAGAGAGGTCAATGGTCGGTTCCTTAGAACTCCACAATCTTTGGATTGGGCCACATTTCGTGAGCCAATCTGACCCCCATCGGAACCACTACACTGAGGTAATTCACAATGCATTGAGGACAATGCATGAGATAAGTATAGAGGAAGGTTTACTAACATAGTTTATTTTAAATTTCTCTCTTTTATACTTCTTTTTAGAAAATTTTTAGATTTTTTATTTTGTATAAAAACCTTTTTCTTTTTTATTTATAAAATTTTTTGAAATAAGAGAAATAGTTTTGATTTATTTTTAAGAAAGTTAAGATTATCTTAAGAATTAGAACACCTAAAATTATGAATTCTTAAACCAAGTCAAAATAATAAATCTTATTTAAATGTTAGGATAAGGAAGTAAGATTGGAAAGATAATTTGATCTTAAATTTTTTGTCTTAGATATGCACTTCACACTTACACAATTTTTAGAATTGAAACAAAGATTGAAAATGTCATAAACATAATAAAAAAATATTAATAAAAAACACTTATTAAAGTTGGGTAATTATGCCTCAAAAAGTATGATTATTTACGCCTAAAATGTTGGACAAAAAATAAAATAATCTCTCTTAATTTTGTGGCCTTGTTTACTCGAGTCCTTAAGCCTATGTGATGTTTTCTTATCTGATACCTTAAAATCATCTGATTTGAGAATCACCGACTAAAAACTCACTGTTCTAGTGTACTAGAAAGCCTAAAACATGAAGAGAAGAGAGAAGAAAAATTTACACGCACACAAATAAATGGAATGGAAGTGAGGAATATTAAATGGCGGCTCCTCCATCCAGGGTTTCCCCTCCGCCGACTGATCCTCCCCCAATTACCAATCCCGCTTCCGAATCTCTCACACACACACACACACACACACAAGTAAATGGAATGAAAGGATAAGGAATATTAAATGGCGGCTCCTCCATCTAGGGTTTCCCCTCTGCCGGCTGATCCTCCACCAACTACCTATCCCTCTCCCCAATCTCCCGATGGCCATCTACATCAACCTGAGGATGTTGCAGAAGGAGATTGAACAGTGGTCTCTCACAGACGTAATTTGCAGAGGGGCAATGTCCAAAAACATGCACCACGGGTACGGCCAGATTTACTGTTCATCCTTCTGTTCGGATTAATCAAGGAGGGAGAAAAGTTGTTTTTCCTGCACAACAATCCATCCAAAAACATGCTCAGCATCAACCACCTCTAAAGAGGTTAAAAAGTTGGATCTAGGGCTACGCCGTGGTCTCAAATATGCAAAGCAGGTAGACAATTAGATGATGATTGTAAATTGGAGTTCTATGAGCCTTCTCTTTCTCCTGCTGGTAAGGTTTTTGTTTCAATCCCCAAATCTTAAATTTTATGCAATGTTGAAAAATGGAGTAATACACTTGTGGGATTTGTTGTGGGGAATAAACCTTTTTACATGCAACTCAAAGCCTGTGTTAAACGAATGCGGAATCCGACTTGCTCACTAGAGATCCACTCTGGAAAAATGGTTTCTTCTTCTTCAAACTTGGAGATTCTAATGAATGTGATAGGGTCTTGCAATCTGGACCTTGGCTTTTTGATGGCGGGTTGATTGTTTTGAAAAAGTGGTCTGAGGACAGGGGTCTTAAAGAGATCTTCTATCCTCTGTTCCAATCTGGGTTCGTTTTCCCTCCTTTCATTTGAAATTATGGTCTAGATCCATTATTGGCAGGATTGCTAGCATGGTTGGTGCTCCTATCCGCATGGACAAGGCTACCGCAAATGCTAAAAGACTTGCATATGCAATATGCTTCATTGAGGTGTCTGCTGCTAAGCCTCTGCCAAAGAAAATTAGTTTGCAGATTGAAGGGGGAAACATTTTTGACATTGAGGTTGAATATGAATGGATCCCTCCTGTATATACAAAGTGTACTTCCTTTGGACACATTACTTGTCAATGTCCTACAAAAGCCACTGGGTTCAATTGAACAAACTGAAAACAATGCTGCTAGCTCCAATCTAGAATTTGCAGAAGGGACCAGGAAACAGAGTCAAATTGGTGACAATGCTGTTGAACAGGTAATAAATTCTTCTGTTGGAGTAGATGGCCAAGCTCAAAATGATTTATATCCTGTTGTGAACAATCTCACAGTAGCTCCAGTTTCTGAACACCTGCCAGTTGAAACTCAGATAAATCACAACATGCTCAGCTCAGCTAAGGCAGGTGTGCCTGCACCAATTTCAGTCCCTGATGTGAAAAATCTGATGGAAGTTCCAGCTTCTGTACGCCAGCAAAATGAAACCTTGATTGCTCCCTACTTGCACACCTTTGCTCAGACAGGTGTGCCAGCTTCACTTCCAATCCCTGATCAGTCAGGTTCATATGCCAGAGTATCTGTAATCTCCCCTATTCTGAAGATTCTGGTAAGCTCTCAGTTCTGTCCAGCTTCCAAATCAGTCGCAATTTCGGAGTCAGTGTCTGTGGTATCTGTTGAACCTGTATCAGAAGCATTAGAAACAGAAGTATTACCTTGTGCAGGATCTGGTCAAGTTGGGATTAGAAATGAGAGCAATAAGGCCTCTTCCTATAGCATGAATCTTTAGAATTCTGTGGAGGGAATTCAAGCCCAGGATAATCAATCAGAGTACCTTCTCAAATTGCTATTGATAACCCTGCCTGGAATCAAATGATCCATAATTTGGCAGCAAATAAAGTTAATAATAAAGCAACTAAGAAGAAGAAAGAAACCACTGATCCATTACCCTTGAAGAGAAGTGTCAGGCATGAGGACAAGGGTATTGGGAAAATTTAATAATAACAACCATTATTTGGAATGTTAGAGAGATGAACAAAATAGGAAGGGGAAAAGATATCATAAGTTATATTCAGAAATTAAATCCCAGTATAGTTGCTCTTCTTGAAACTAAAGTTAAGTTGAGAAATGAGCAAAGAGTGGCAAACTGTGTTCCTACATTCTAGCTATCCTGCAACAATTTTCATTTATCAGAGAAGGGAAGGATTTGGGTATCCTGGATCATGTTTGGACTTGTACAGTTTTATCTTGCTCTTTACAACATATCAACCTAACATTAAGAATAAAGGAGGTTGGAAGGAATTTTGTTAGTTTTATATGGGCTCAATGATCGGAGGTGAACCGTGCACGAAAAGTGCCATTTTGAAATCAAAAATTAAAGTGTGTGTGCTTTGGCTTCCTCGATACTTCCATTATAGCATAGAGGCTAAACGGGTCGAATCCACAGGGACGAGAGGCGATAGAAGTATTAACGGTATGTTCACGTGTGTATTAACAATTCTTTTATGTTTCAAAGAATTAAAAGAAAAGAAAACAAATAATAAAAAGAGAAGAATACAGTGAAAACAAAGATTGAAACATTAAAGAAAACGTATTTTTTATTGAGATTATTTCTAAAACAAAGTAAGAATGAAAGAAAACTCATGATTACTAACTACTAATGGCTCCACTAATATGCTAATCGTTTAGTAATAGTTACCTCATATGTATCCTTGGCCATCACTAGTCCTTATTTAAGAGTTTTTCAAAGCATGACCCCATAAGATCACTCATCACATCCAAACTCAAATAAACAAGTGTAGGGTACACTTAAACCATCAAAATTATACTAAAATAAGTATGGAATAAAGTAATGTTAACTTGTTAAAGAGTTAAATGTTAAAGTGTTAGAATCCATATCCTAAGCTATCAATGGCCCTTGCAAGAGCAAGGCCAAGTAAAGGCTACTAGATTCATGTGGATTATCAAGTATGGTGTTAGTAAGTTAGTGGTTAGTAGTTAGATGCCATGAGAGAAAATTAGCTAAGCATATAAAGATTAGAGAGAAGAAAACAAGTATAGATAAAGAGAGAACTTTTCATAGAGTGTCACCCTCCATTATAAGAACTCTAACTTTCATCCTAAAAATCACTCTTCTGAACTTTTACAAGATCTAAAAAAAGAAAAATACAAAAGAAAAGAAGAAGAAAAACTAAACTACGCTAAAGAGAAGAAACTACTCTAAAAACCTTCCTTCTTTCTTGTTTTCCTTGCAACCAGGGGATATTTATAGCCAAAAGGGCCTTTGGGGGTCAATACGGGACCATGTCTCGAAACTTGACGCGTGGCTTCTCTGTACTGTCGTGGAAACACGGCCCAGGCTGCGTTTTCGCCACCGTACTGGCGTCGTGTAATCGGCGTCGAAGTGTGCAGCCTTTGGCTGAACACTGGACCCTGTACTTGCTACCGATTTCTGATTTTCTGCACCCGGATTTAGCAGATAGGGCTTCAAAAGTCTTGGGCTACTTTTAGACTTTAAAATCCCCAATTAAATGAGAGTTAGGGGCTTCTTCTCCACTTCATGTCATGGACCTAGAAACACACAAGAAAATCATTATTAACATAATTTTATTCAGAGTAAATGTTAAGATATGGTAATGAAATAATCACATTTGGAGACTAATCACACCCCCACATTTATCTTTTATTCGTCATGAGCAAAAAAAAACTAAGGAATTTATTATACCACTTTTGTAGGTGATGTGATTACACTGAGTATATGCAATAGGCCGTTAAACCTCTAGGTGAAACCTAAAGGAGGAGTTTTGTCTGCTGAGAGTTTTCAGCGGATTACACCAACAAAATCCATAAAGAAAAAAGTCAAATGTTAGTATTTTGAAAACACATTTTGAAATAAAGAAAAGTGTTAAAATATTTCTGTAAAAATTTAAGTGATCTAAGGTCATAGGTTAACTAGAAATTAGTCTTCCATAAACTTAGTCTAGATGCAAGTTCTTGTTATAAATTAAAGGTAAGGATTTTAAAATTTAGTTGATCCTTTAATCTTTCATAAAACTTTTAGATAGTATACACTTTGTGAACAATAAAAATATCATTTCTAACTTTCATGTCATTTATTTGTATATATAAATGTTTCTTTTTTTCTTCTCTTAATTTTTTAAGGCTTTCTAGTTTTCTCGAGTAGTGAGTCTTTAGCCGATGATTTCCAAACCAGATGATTTTAGGGCAGCAGATGAGAAAACATCCCTCGAGTTTAAAGGCTCGAGAAAATAAGGCCACAAAACTAAGGGAGATTATTTTATTTTTTTGTCCACCATTTTGGGCTGAATAATTATGCTTCTTGAGGCAAAATTACCCAGCTTCAATAAGTAGTTTTTATTTATTTTTATTTTTTTATTTTTATTATGGCATTTTCAGTCTTTGTTTCAATCCCAAAAATTGTGTAAGTATGAGGTGCATATGTCTAAGGCAAAAAATTTAAGATCATATGATTTTTTCAATCTTACTTCCTTATCCTAAAATTTAAACAAAATCTATCATTTTGACTCGGTTTAAGAATTCATAATTTAGGTCTTCCTAATTCCTTAAATAATTATTTCTCTTATTTTAAAAAGTTTTGTAAAAAGAAAAGTAAAGAGTTTCTATAAAAAAAAAAATCTAAAAATTTCCTAAAACAAAGTGTAAGAGAAAGAATATTTAAAAAACTACGTTAGTAAACACTCCAAAATATGATCGGAAACCATGCACGAAAAATCTGTCATTTTAAAATTAGAAATTAAAGTGTATGTGCTTTGGCTTCCTCAATACTTTCGTTATAGCATAGAGGCTTAAACGGGACGAATTCACTAGGATGGGAGGCATAGAATCATTGGCGGTATGTTCACGTGTGTGTTAATGGTTCTTCTATATTTCAAAGAATCCAAAGAAAAAAAAACAAATAATAAAAAGAGGAGAGTATGGTGAAAAAAAGATGGAAACATTGAAGAGAAGGTATTTGTGATTTTTGAGATTATTTCTAAAATAATGTAAAACTGGAAGAAAACTCATGGCTACTAACTACTAATGGCTCCACTAACCATACTAACCTCTCAGTGATAGTTGCCTCACATGTATCCTTGGCCATCACTAGTCCTTGGTTCAAGAGCTTTCCAAAGTATGGCCTATAAGATCACTCATCACATTCAAAACTCAAATAAACAAGTGCAAGTTGCACTTAAACTATCAAAACTACACAAGAGCAAGTATGACATAAAATAATATTAGCTTATTAGAGAGTTATATGTTACAGTGTCAGAATCCATCATCGTGAGCGATCAATGGCTCTTGCAAGAGCAAGGTCAAGTAGAGGCTATTAAATTCATGTAGATTATCAAGTAAGGAGTTAGCAAGTTAGTGGTTAGTAGATGCCATGAGAGAAAATTAACTATGCATGTAAAAAGTTAGAGAGAAGAAAATAAGTAGAGATAAAGAGAGCACCTTTCATAGAGTGTCGCTCTCTATTACAAGAACTCTAACTTTTATCCTAAGAATCACTCTTGTGAACTTTTACAAGACCTAAGAGAAAGAAAAAATACAAAAGAAAAGAAGAAGAAAAACTAAACTACTTTAAAGAGAAGAAACTACTCTAAAAATCTTCCTTCTTTCCTGTTTTGCTTGCAACCAGGGAATATTTATAGCCAAAAAGGCCCAAGGGGGTCAATACGGGGTCACACATCAAAACTCGAACGCGTGGCTCCTCCATATTGCTATGAAAACGCGGTCCAGGCCGCGTTTCCATGGCCGTACGGATGCCGCGCACGCGGCGCCAAAGTATGCAGCCTTTGGCTAAATACTGGACCCTGTACTTGCTGCCGATTTCTAGTTTTCTGCACCTGAATTTAGCAGATAGGGCTTCAAAAGTCTTGGGCTACTTCTAGGATCTAAAAATCCCTAATTAAATGAAATTTTAGAGCTTCTTCTCCACTTCATGCCATGGACCTAGAAACACACAAAACAAGCCACTATTAACATAATTTTATTCAGAATAAATTGAAGATGTGGTATGAAATAAGCACATTTGGAGACTAATTATGCCCCCACACTTATCTTTTGTTCATCCCGAGCAAAAAGAAAAACTAACTAAGAAATTTATTACACCACTTTCGCAGGTGATGTGATTGCACTGAGCGTGTGCAACATGTCATTAAACCTTTAGGTTTCCCCTAGAAGAGGAGTTTTGTCTCCTGAGGGTTTTTAGCGGATTTCACCCACAAAATTCATAAAGAAATAAATCAAATGTTAGTATTTTGAAAACGCATTTTAAAATAGAGAAAAGTGTTGAAATATTTCTGTAAAAATTTAAGTGATCCAAGGTCATAGCTTATCCAGAAATTCTTCTTCCATAAACTAAGCTTAGATGCAAGTTCTTGTTATAAATTAAATGTAAGGATTTTGAAATTGATTTGAATCTTTGATCTTTCATAAAACTCATATATAATATGCACTTTGTGAACAGTGAAATTTTTGGGATATCAATTCTAACTTTCATGTCATTTATTAGTATATATAAATTTTATTTTTTTCTTCTTTTAGTTTTTTAGGCTCTCTAGTTTACCCAGGTGGGGAGCCTTTAGTCAGTGATTCCCAAACCAAATGGTTTTAAGACACCAGATGAGAAAACATCCCTTGGGCCTAAGGACTCGAGTAAATAAGGCCACAAAATTAATGGAGATTATTTTAATTTTTGTCCACCATTTTTGGTATGATAATCATGCTTCCTGAGGTATAATTACCCAGCTTCAATAAGTGATTTTATTTTATTTTTTAATTTTTTGTTTTTATTATAACATTTCAGTCTTCGTTTCAATTCCAAAAATTGTGTAAGTGTGAAGTGCATATATCTGAGGCAAAAAAATTCAAGATCAAATTATCTTTTCAATCTTACTTGCTTATCCAAAAATTTAAATAAGATCTAATATTTTGACTCGATTTAAGAATTCGTAATTTTAGGCCTTCCTAATTTCTGAAAAATTTATTTCTTTTATTTTAAAAAGTTTTGTAAAAGGAAAAGAAAAGATTTTCTATACAAGAGAAAAAATTTAAAAATTTTCCCAAAAAAGTGTAAAAGAAAGAAAATTTAAAACAAACAACATTACTAAACTCTCCCCTACACTTATCTCATGCATTGTCCTCAATGCATCGTGAATGTGTATATGCATGAAACAAATAGGGAAGAAAAAATCACCTCAGGGTGATGGTTCTGGTGGTGGTCTGAATGGTCCATGAAATGCGGCCCAATCCAAAGATTGTGGAGTTCGAAGGAACTCACCATTGACCTCTCTAATATAACTCATTAGAATGTTGTAGAAATATATGATCTTATTGAAAAATTATCCCCCTCAAATGACCAATTTTGAAAAATAATTCTTGAGTCATTTTATTCAACACCTTTGTCCAATAATGGAGTGAAATTTTTGAAGATGAATGATTTGGGCTCAAACGGAACAAGAACAAATACCAACTCAGGAATTTGACTAGATCAAGTCGCGATACAAAAATGAGAGTCGAAATTGGTTCAAAAATGGGGTCCAAATCAAGGAATTGATGTTCACATACTTTCCCATTAACGGAATGTGATCGTAAAATATTGGTGATTCAACTTCACTGTGTACTGGTGCAGGATTCAATGTTGATTCCGGAATATGAAAAAAATCTCATAAAGATACCGGATTCATTATTGAATCATAAAGTGAAATGGAATTTCCAACTTGTGGATTAGGATCACATTCTTGCATCAGTTCAATTTTGGGAAACGGATAACTTACTAAGTGTCGAGGTGGTTTTCAAAATTTTGGGCAAGTTCAAATGGATATAATGAAATTGAATCTTGATTTTTGTCCACGGAAGGAATATAAATGGGTGAAATGATTGATTCAAATTCAAAAATTAAGGGAATCAAAATTAGCTTAATAATATTACTTAGTTTAAGTAACACTACAGAAGTCGATATTTATTCAAGGATTGGACTCAAACCACTAAATTAAGGCTCAGGTTCACATTCATCTTCAAGTTCAATTTCAAGAAATGGATAACCTGCCAAAATGTCAAGAAATTGATTTTGGTCAAGTTCAGGATGATATGATGAAATTGAATCATGATTGCTAAAATAACATGATTTTAGGCCATAGCAATTGAGTTGAAGATATCAGAATTGGTCAATGATTGATAAGAAAAAGTTTTCTCATTTCTATAGTAGTTGACCAATTGACTCTATTTTGATTCTAACCTATCGATAGACTGGGAAGCAAAATTTTTTATGTTTTGCATCATGTCCTGCAAGCATTCTATACACTTTTTCAAGTTAGATATTTCTTCTTGGGGAGATGGGTCTAGAAAGATGAGTATGAATCCTGAAAATCTGGTGGATATTGGAAGTCGAACGAAATTGTCGCTCGGACTCCTGCAAGAGTTCCATTGTCTTTTCTAACAATAATTTTTCTTTTAGTGGTTCTGGAAAAGACTATATGGATTTTGGAAATTCTGTGGATATGATGAGGCCGTCATGTTTTCAAATTGTTTTTGAGCCTCTAACATGGCTTCCATGCTCTTTTATAACTCTGAATTTTCTTCAATTAGTGGTTCAGAAAAAGGAGTATTTGAAGAAAAGTGTGGGAAAGAAGATGGTGGATAAAGTGATTAATAATTTAACTTGGTGGAGGTGAATCCCACTAACTCTGTGAAGAATGAAAATTATTTTAAAAATTTTGATCATAGAATTGGGGGTATAGGTCATATTGAGTCAGACAAACCAAATCCGGCCAATATGGTTGGTTCATGTTGTACATAGCCGAGTTGGAGTTATCCGAGTCAAATGAGGTCGGGGTGAAAATAAATTTATTTGATTAGAAATTTTTGGTTATATTCTATTTTATAACAAAAATCACAAACAAAAAGAAAAAATAAACAAACAAACAAATAAAGAAAAATTCAAAAACAAGCCTATACTAGGGTTAACCTAGACCTAGACGACTCCTAACTGGTTAAACTATCCAGGGGGGAGGGGAGATATTGCAGCAATCTGACTACAAGTTAATCGACCAGTAGGGGAAAGACCAGTGGGAGGTATCCCTGCTTCAGCAACGGACCTAATTATGTTAAACCACTATCCTTTGAGGTTTCGTCTCTCAATCCCCAATCTTTGATACCGATTTGACAAGAGTCAAAGTCTAACAACTTTCTCCTTAGGTTAATCTCCTAAATGAGTCCGAGATGTCTCTAGGGTCAACGTCTAGCAAGTTTTATTTAGGCTTGGGTTGTGTGAGTGGGGAGGTGGTTTTTAGGTTAATGGAGGATAATTACTTCCCCACCTTATGTTGTGTAGAAGTATGCCCTTAAGTTCGATTTGTGAAAATGTGCATTATAGACAAGAATGAAAACAAAAAGCGAGTAAATCACCCACGTGTTTGTCCTAACATATGCAATGCAATATGTACACCTTAGTACAAATCACAACAACATAAGAACAAAATATAGTATACTGGAATTGAAATCGACACATGCCTTGATGCAAATGTGAAAATTGTTATAAAACATCCAATTATCATATTTTAGTTCTTAATTATTACAGTGCACAGGTAATCTAAACAAACAACTTGCAGCAAAATACACAGATATTTGCAAATAAAGGTACTCCTACAAAAGATGAAGATCAAAGCCCAGAAAAATATGGTATTTCCACCACAGAAAAGGCATGCCCGCTGCAGAACAGTGGGCAAAAACTTCCTGCTTTCTCGAGCAGGAAGATATAAGGGACTGTGGGCTTCTGTAGTTGTTAAATTCTAAAAAATTTCACCTGTACCCAGAAATAGAGAAGAAAAGTTAACAAAAATGTGAAATCAAACCGTTTTCATCCTCGGCAACGGTGCCAAAATTTGATCAGAGGTAAACCGCGTACGAAAAGTGTCGTTTTGAAATCAGAAATTAAAGTGTTTGTGTTTCGGCTTCCTCGTTACTTCCGTTAAAGCATAGAGGTTAAACGGGTTGAATCCACAGGGATAGGAGGTAATAGAAGCATTGACGGTATGTTCACGTGTGTGTTAATGGTTCTTTTATGTTTCAAAGAATTAAAAGAAAAGAAAACAAATAATGAAAAGAGAAGAGTACGGTGAAAATAAAGATAGAAACATTGAAGAGAAGGTATTTGTGATTTTTGAGATTATTTCTAAAACAAAGTAAAAATAGAAGAAAACTCATGGCTACTAACTACTAAATAACTTCACTAACAATACTAACCTCTTAGTGATTGTTGCCTCACATGTATCCTTGGCCATCACTAGTCTTTGGTTCAAGAACTTTTTAAAGCATGACCCATAAAATTGCTCATCACATCCAAACTCAAATAAACAAGTGCAAGTTACACTTAAACCATCAAAACTACACTAGAGCAAACAAGGAATAAAGTAAAATTAGCTTGTTAGAGAGTTAGATGTTAGAGTGTCAGAATCCATCATCATGAGCCATCAATGGCTCTTGCAAGAGTAAGGCAAAGTAGAGGTTATTAGATTCATGTGGATTATCAAGTAAGGACCTAATAAGTTAGTGGTTAGTACTTAGATGGCATGAGAGAAAATTAGCTAAGCAAGTAAAAAGTTAGAGAGAAGAAAACAAGTAGAGATAAAGCGAGAATCTTTCATAGAGTGTCACCCTCCATTACAGAAACTCTAACTTTCATCCTAAAAATCACTCTTTTGAACTTTTACAAGATCAAAAAGAAAGAAAAAATATAAAAGAAAAGAAGAAGAAAAAACAAAACGACTCTAAAGAGAAGAAACTACTCTAAAAACCTTCCTTCTTTCAACTAAACAACTCTAAAGATAAGAAACTACTCTAAAAACCTTCCTTCTTTCCTGTTCTGCGTGCTACCATGGGATATTTATAATCAAAGGGCCTCTAGGCCACGCGTTGAAAGTCGATGCGTGACTCCTCCATACTGCCGCAGAAATGTGGCTCAAGTCGCATTTCCGCGACCGTATAGATGCCGCGCGCGGTGCCGAAGTATGCAGCCTTTGACTGCACACTGGACCCTGTACTTGCTGTCAGTTTCTAGTATTTTGCACCTAAATTTAGCAGATAGGGCTTCAAAAGTCTTGGGCTACTTCTGGGATATAAAAATCTCCAATTAAAAGAGAGTTTGGGGTCTTTTCTCCACTTCATGTCATGTACCTAGAAACAAACAAGAAAGCCATTATTAACCTAATTTTATTCAGAATAAATGTGAAAATGTGGTATGAAATAAGCACATTTGGATACTAATCACTCAACTATCATAATGCAAGACAAGGTTTATGGAATGAGCTAAGGGATTTGCAAATTACTAACTCCCCATAGATTAACACGGGATTTCAATACATCCGGATATACTTCTGAAAAAATGGGAAGTAAATCTTTATCATTTCAACAGTTGAGCTCATTTAATGATTTTATCTCTAGTTGTTCTCTATTGGACTTGAAAAGTACAGAGAGTTACTGGAGTTGGAACAATAAGAACTTGGGCTCAAGAAGGATTGTAGGCAGACTGGATAGAGTACTTTGTAACACTCATTGGTTGGATATCCTACCAATGTCTTGCTATGTTTAGGTGGCCCATGCTTCTAGTGATCATTCTCCTATAAGTATAATCTGAATGACAAGGTTAAAAATGGATATAAGCCGTTCAAATTCTTCAATTATTGGCAAGAAAGACCAGGTTTCCAGATGTTCTACAATCTGTTTGGTCAGTTCAAGTAGAAGGCTCTCCGTTATTCAAGGTGGTTACAAAACTTAAATTGCTTAAACAAGCAATTAAAGAATGGAGAAGACAATCATTTGGCACTCCTGAAGACAAAATTCAACAAACAAGGAAGCAATTGGAGAAGGTACATTATAGAATGGGTATAGAACCCCTGAACTTTCATCTTCAAAGGGAAGAATTGGAGCTTCAAGCTAACCTTAGCACTTGGCTAGCCCATGAGGAAAATCAAATGAGGGAAAAAAGTAGGGAATCCTGGCTTCAGTTGGGAGATAAAAACACACAGTTTTTTATTCAGTGGTTAAGGCTTAGCAGGCTAGAAATCATATCAATCATCTTTTTGATGAGGGTGGAAAATCAGTTTCTGATTCTGCTGCCATAAGAGTGGATGCTCCAATCTATTTTGGGAAGCTTTTTAATCAAAACTCCTATTGGTGTGTGTTCCCAGAGTTAATTGTTAAGAAAACTCACTAATGAAGCATCTCAATGGCTTAGTAGAAATGTCTCTAATGATGAAATAAAAGCTGCGTTATTTCAAATGTCACCAGACAAAGCTCCAGGACCAGATGGTTACAATGCTTTCTTTTTTCAAAAAAACTGGGATATTGTTGTGTCTGATATATGCAGGGATGTACATTCTTTCTTCAACTCTGGCAGAATTCTGACGGAGGTAAACCATACATTTATTACTTTAGTCCCTATATCTTCTAATGCCTCAGTTTTAAGTGATTTCAGACCAATATCATGTTGCAACACCATATATAAGCTGATCTCTAAAAACTTGGCAAATAGACTTCAAAGAGTCATTGGTGAGCTGATTTCTCCTAATCAATCTGCTTTTCTGAAAGGAAGAATTATCAGTGATGTCTCCTTGTTTGCACATAAATTGGTCAGGGATTTTAATAAACCTATGGGAAGTAGGTTATGTCTAAAGGTGGATCTTCAAAAATCTTTTGATACAGTTGACAGAGAATTTATTTACTACATATGATTGTTTTGTCTACAGGAAAATTCACTAGCAGTAGAGGGATTAGACAGGGTTGTCCTCTATCTCCATATCTATTTGTTATGGTTATGGAATTTTGGACAATTTCCATGGACATAGCACTGGCTTCAAGAGCAATATATCCACTGAAATGTAATGACAATCTGATTATATCCAATCTGTTATTTGCTGATGATCTACTTGTATTGTGTAAAGAAAACCTTCACTCTGCCAATGGAATCAATGAAGCTTTGAATTAGCTCCAGTTATACACAGGTCTTAATATCAATAAGCAGAAAAGTAAGGTCTATTTCAGCAAGAGTTGCAAGTATAGAGATGATATTGCTGCGATCTTAGGTGTTTCTATGGGCACCTTGCCTATGAGATACCTGAGTTTTCCCTTAACATGCATTTACCTTAAGGCTAGGCATTTCTCTCCACCGGTGGACAAGGTGAGGAACTACATAGAAGGATGGCAATTGCAGTATCTATTATTTGCAGGTAGAGCTGAGCTCATTAAAGGGGTTCTTCATAATGTTATTAGCTACTGAATTTTCTCATATAAATTACCTGTTTCGGTTGTAAAATAACTGGAAAGGATATTAGCTAATTTTATCTGGAGAAATAAAATGCATGTTTGGAACTGGTCAGAAATATGCAAGACCAAAGGAAGAAGGGGGTTTTGGGATTAGGAAAGTCAAAGACATTAATTCTGCTTCAGGTTTCAGATTGGTCTGGACGCTTTTGCACTTCAAACTCTCTATGGGCACAATGGATGTCAGTTCATTATCTTAAGGGGCTCCATTTATATCAAGCATCATCATCACTCCTTGATTCAGGGTCTTGGAAATGGATATGCAGTATGAAAGGCCAAGAACTGTCATATATGGCCAAGAAACTTGGAATTGGAAAAGAGTTCTCTCAGGTTTTTTAATAGATGGTTAGCCAATACATCTGATATTCTGATTCAAAACCTGTCAAATACGCAGCTACCGAATGATGTTCAAAACTTAAAGGTGTCTGATATTATTGAACAGGGCAGTTGGATATGTAAGTTTCAGTTCCTTCAACCTATTTGGCACTTAATCCATCAGCAACCTATTCCAACCACCTCTGATCCAGACACTTGGAGTTGGGCAGGTGCAAAAACTGATTTTACTTTCAGTTCTACTTGGAACCTTGCAAGGGATTCTGATCAAAAATTTGAGTTTGCTGATATGATATGGTATCCAAACCACAGTCCTAAGATGTCTACTTGTCTGCTGAGAGCACCGCACTCAAAACTTTTAACAAAAGATTTTCTCAATAATATCAGTTTGGTTTCTGAGGATACTTGTGTTCTTTGTAACTCAAGTCAGGAAAATGTTGCTCACCTGTTCTTCACATGTCCTTTTTCATCCTACACCTGGTCCCTTTGCAGATAGAAGCTCAGCTTGCCAAGTATACCTAGGCAGCCTGCAAGATGAAGCTAAGCTACTCCAAACTAAGTTCAGGAAAAGGGTTAAATCCACTATTCTGTCTAAACTTGTTCTTTCAGCAACTACATGAAATATTTGGAGGGAAAGTAATTCAAGAGTTTTTCAAGCTAAAGAATAGCACAAAATTATTGTGTTCAAGAATTTATATGGGGATATCAGAGTTCTACTTCGTATCTGCTATTGGAAAACTGACAGGACTAGCAATATGAAGATTATTCTTTCAAACTGGAAGTGGCATAACATGATTTGGTATCTGGCTACTTGGGAGGCTTGTGTGCTCAAATGAAAGTGGAAGGTAACGACTATGGTCCTCTCCTCTCTCTTTCAGAGGGGCATACATACCCTCTTGCAAGTAAAGCTAGAATTGTAATAAGTATTTGTTTGACTGGGTTTCAATAAATTCTTTTTTGCTTTAAAAAAAAATGACATGAAAGTTAGAATTGATATCTCAAAAATGTTCATTGTTCACAAAGTGCATACTATATAAAAGTTTTAAGAAAGATCAAATAATTAATTAAATTTAAAACTCTTACCTCTATTTTATAATAAGAACTTGCATCTAGACTTAGTTTAAGGCAGAATAATTTCTGGTTAACCTATGACTTTGAATCACTTAACTTTTTGCAAAATTATTTCAACACTTTTCTCTATTTAAAAATGTGTTTTCAAATACTAACATTTGATTTCTTTCTTATGGATTTTGTGGGTGTAATCCGTTGAAAATTCTCAGGAGACAAAACTCCTCCTCTAGGGTAAATCTAAAGATTTAACGGCTTGTTGCACATACTCAATGCAATCGCGTCACCTACGAAAGTAGTGTAATAACTTTCTTAGCTAATTTTTTTCTTGTTTTTGCTCGGGATGAGCAAAAAATAAGTGTGAGTGTGATTAGTATCCAAATATGCATATTTCATATCATATCTTCACATTTATTTTGAATAACATTCTGTTTATAATGGCATTCGTGTGTGTTTCTAGATCCATTGCTTGAAGTAAAGAAGAAGCTCAAAACTCTCATTTATTTAGTGATTTTTAGAGCCTAAAAGAAGCTCAAGACTTTGAAGTCCAATCTACTAATTTTGGGAGCAGAAAAGGACAAAACAACAGGTTGTACAAGTACAAGCATGCAGGGAAATGCTGCACGCTTCGGTGCTGTGTGCGAGGCCAGGATATGGCTGCGTTTCCACCGCAATTGCTACGGAAATTCCGCATTATGGTTGAGCCACGAGTCAATCTTCGATGCGTGGCCTCGTCTCACCATCCAGAGCCCCCCCGTGTTCTATAAATAGGGCAGTGTTGAGCAAATTTCAAAGGGGGGCTATAGTATAGGTTTTCTCCCTTTAGTATAGTTTAGTTATTTTTCTTCTTTTTTTTTGTATTTTTTTCTTTTAGACCTTGTCAAAGTGTTGAGAGTTATTTGTAGGATGAAAGTGATAGTTCTTGTTATGGAGGGTGACATTCTATGAAAGGTTTTTCTTTCATCTCTGTTTTCTTCTCAACCTTTTACATGCTTAGCTCATTTCTCTCATGGCATCTAACTACTAACCATTAACTTGCTAACTCCTTACTTGACAATCCACATGATTTAATAGTCTCTACTTGGCCTTGCTCTTACAAGAGCCATTGATGACTCATGATGATGGATTCTAACACTCTAACATCTAACTCTCAAACAAGCTAACATTACTTTATTTCATGCTTGCTCTAGTATAGTTTTGATAGTTTAATTATAACTTACACTTGTTTATTGAGTTTGGATGTGAAGAGTGATCTTATACGTCATGCTTTGAAAAGCACTTGAAGCCAAAGACTAGTGATAGTCAAGAATCCATGTGAGGCAACTATCACTAAGAGGTTAGCATGTAAGTGGAGTCATTAGTAGTTAGTAGTTATGAGTTTTCTTTCATTTTTTCCTTATCTAAAAACACATATTTGTTGGCCCGGAGGCCTTCCTCTCTAGTTTTGATGATGATTAACTCATGTAGTTATGTTTACTAATAATCTTGTGATTTTAGTTACAGATCATTGATCAAGATATTAGTTGGTGATTGCTTCAAAAAGAGGAGTTTGAAAGCTTTCACATGGTGATTCCAGTGCTCGAGCATCAAGATCATACCTTTGCACTCGGTGGATCACGTTTTGGATCGAGTCGACTTGAAGATGGAAGATCATCAAGAAGACTTAGGTATCCTAGTTTAGTTTAGTGTGTTTAGATCCATTTGTAAAGCTTAGTATAGTTGATATGCTCAAGTGCACAACACACACGTTTTATGATTTTTCGGTTTTTAGTTTAAACCGATATTTGTTTTCATGAATAGATTGATCAAAAAAGGTTTATTGGTTTATGTATAGTAGTTTCATTCTATACATGCATGCTTAACTTTTAAACAAACTTATTTTGACTATCCTATTCATGTATTGAAAAATCAAAGTTTGATAAAATACATGTTTTGGTTTTTGATAAAAATGATAAGGCACAAAAATAGTTCAAATTGCTTGATATTTGAGTTGAAATTTTTATCACATGTTTATATATCAATGCAAAATGATAAAACTATTTTTGGGTATTTTTACAAAGACTTAAAAGATTTTTAGAAATATTCTTTACATGTGTTTCTGTCCCAGAACAGTGGCTGACAGGCCAGGTCGGCCGACCGCACGGGTCGACCGCACCAAAGGCCTGTCGACTCTTGCGGTCGACCGACGTGCACAGGCTTGTGCACGTTTGACAGACACAGGGACGGTCGGCCGGGCGGCCGACCGGACCAGAGAGCTTTGCTCTCTGTATCTGGGCGGTCGGCCGTGCGGTCGACCGGATGCCCCAACGGTCATATTTCTGACCGTTGGCGGTCGGCCGGGCCGGCCGACCGCTAGCCTGTCAGGCTGCCAGATCAGCCTAACGGCTAGTTTTCATTTTGGCCTATATAAACCCCATTTCTTTGGGATTTTGGCTAAGATTTTCTGAGCTAATTTTTCCCTACTATCTAGTTTTAAAAAGAAGTTTTTAAAGAGTTTTAAAGCTTAAAAGTTTTCATCTTTATTGTTTTTCAAGGGTTTTAGAAAATCAAAGAAAATTAGGTTTTTGGGATATTGTTTTGGATTTTCATTTCTATCATCTACAAGAGATTTCCCAAGTAGTTTTTCTTTGATATTTGATTTCCAAAAACATCATGATTCCACACTTGAGCTATATCTTCTATCCTAATCTATTTAGGATCTTTGTTTTGTGGAAAAGAGAAGTGTTTGAGGTTGTTGAGCCTCTAAGTTGTAAACCCTTCTTATTTTGTTGTATCCCTCTTTGGTAGAGGTTGATCGGAGTAGTATTGGTTTGTATCCCTCTTCGGTAGAGGTGATTGTGGTTGTTTGGTTACGGGCCTACCCTCGGTTGTGAGGCGGTGTTTGAGAGAGGAGTTCGGTACTCCCTTGTTGTAAAAATCCTTCTCGGTGAAGGTTCCCTCGGTGGGAGTCCTCGGTGGATAAGATAGTGGATTAGAAATCCTTCTCGGTGAAGGCGGGGACGTAGAGCTAGGGGCTCGAACCTCGAAACATATCTTTGTGTTTGCGTTTGATCCATTGTCTCTCTAACTCTCTCTCTTTATATTGTGCATAGCATCATTCATATCATACATATCTATTTGCTTGTGTTGTGCCTTGCATATATTCACATTGCCTATTCATCTTATATGCTTGGTTGTTTGTGTGTGCCTCACTTATACTTAACCACAAGAGCTTCATATAGCACCTCAACCCATATTTAGGGGAATCAAGAGGAGTTAGTCCAGAGCCCTTCATGGGGAATTCGGCTACACTTGTTGATTGTATTAAGTGTGTTGCAAAATTTGTTTAAGCTTCCGTATTTAGCGCACTTAGTTTCTAGATTAGCATTTACACCTATTCACCCCCCCTCTAGGTGTTTTTCAATTGGTATCAGAGCCTACGCTCCTGATACTTAGGCTTAACATCCTAGGAGTGAGATCCTTTGTTTGCTAATCTATCATTTGCATTTGCTTGTTTGCACACATATAGTTTGGACCCATGGACTTCATGACCCCACCTATGTTTGACCCTTCCAACATCATTGTTTGGAAGATTAGGATGTCCGTTTATTTACAAACCCTAGGACATAAGGTTTACCTTGCCATTACCAAGGAATCCTACCTTAGTGATAGCAAGCATATAGGGGCCAATGCACAAGCCCTTGAGGCCATTAGAAGCACGCTTTCAAAAGATTATCTTATGCATGTTTCTAATCTTGATTCCGCCTTTGCAGTGCGGAACAAGTTGACAACAACCACCACCTTTGAGCTTCAAATGCCTATCCAACAAGAGGAGGAATCTAGTGGAGATGAATCTGAGCCACAACAATGCTATACAGTCCAAGGGAATGACTCCCTTGAGGTACACTCGGAAACCCACTTAGATGATGATGATGATGCTAGTTCTTCAAATGATTATGATGCCCATGCTTTGAATGAAGAACTATCTATTGTGTGTGAAAAATTAATTGAAAAATATAAGGTTTTGAAAAAGAAAAGTCTAGGAATTGAAAAAGAAAATATAAGTTTACATTTTAAACTTAACAATGTTTTGCAAGAGAAGGTTGAGGTCTATAATGAAAGGGATTCATTGAGATCTCAATTAGACCTTGCACTAAAAGAAAATAAATTTTTGAAATCTAAAAATGATTGTGATGTTGTTTTAAAAAATAATGAGGTTTTATCTTCAAAAGTAGATTCTATTTTAAGAGATAACAATATTTTGAAAAATGAAATTGATTTTATCTCAAAAGAATTAGAAATTTGTTTAAAGAAAAATAAATCTTTGAAAAATAATATGGATGCACATGTTTGCCATGCTAGTATAGCTTCTTCATCTAGTCTACCTATTGCATGTACCTCTTCTTCTAGAATTAATGATGATATTTGTTTGCTTAAGAAGAGTGTAGATTGTTTGGGTTCCACTTTGAGCCAATGTGTTGTGGGCCATACACGTTTGAAACTTTGTTTCGAAAGAAACAAGTTCCATCTATTATGCATGCACACCCTCCACGGCATACACATGCTCCTCACGGACACCATCATCACTTGTATGCTCATGTGTACACATGTACACATTGTGGACGTAAGGGCCACCTTGCTAAATTTTGTTATGATAGAATACATGTTTCAAATTTAGCAAATAATTTTGTTTGGGTTAGAGAAGGTACTAACCCCCATGGACCCAAAAAGTTATGGGTACCAAAGACCACCCCTCTTATTTATGATGTAGGTGTGGGCTCTCACATGACGTGAGAGTAGCGGTACCTTGAAGTGGATGCGTTTCGAGTTTAAAGGAAACTATTTGGATGCATCACTTTCAAGGGAGGTTTGGTGGGAAGACCACCATGTTTTGGAGACATGGAGAAGTTGCCTCATAGGTTTTGGTAACGGTCTCTTACTCCTTATTTATTTATGCATGCTTTTCATGTTCATTATTTATAGCATGTTTTATTGTTTGTTGATTATTATGATAATGCCATGCTTATTGATCCTTGACATGCATGTATAGCATTTGAGACACCCGTGTTTAATATGGATTATTATTTTAGTGTTCTCACCATTTGTTTAGCTATCATGTTTATCATAGGTTTAATAACATGTGGATTTTCTTAATAATCATGTTTATGTTTATGATACAAGTATATACCTACTCTTAATGATTTATATCGTGTTTTTATGCTTCATGATTTGATTACATATTTAGATGTTAGTTTTCATTAGAACTAGTATATATATTTGTGCATATAGTGGGCCACAAATAAATCTATATATGTTTGAGCTTGAATGCTTATTTGAACCCATTAGATGTGCTAGTATAGTCTAGTTTTGATGATCCATACACTTTAAACTTGTATTCCTATTTTTGGATTTGTTTTATGTTTAACTTCATGTATATGTCTATTTTATCCAAATTATTGTTATACATATACATCCTTTTGAGCCACGTGCCTTCATGCATATATCTTTGTGGACTCGTTGTGTTTGGATATGTATGTATACTTTAATTTGTATAGGATATACATATACCTTGAAGATTAAATAAGTTTTGATGATTTTCATGTTTTCATGTTTCAAGGAATATTGAGCTTATTGTCCATCTTTCATGATTATGATCTTCACATCTTATTTGTACACTCACATTTATTGTTTACTCATGTGTTTGTTTTCATGAGTCATATTTATGCTTCATTGACTTGAGTGTTGATTATCATGTGGATTTCATGTTTCATGAAAAATAATTTTGTTTTATTCCTTACTTGAAGGATTTTGTACTAGTTTACAAGTTTTTCATTTAAGTAGTTGTGATATTCTTCATTTTGGTAGAGTTTTCAAACAAAGCTTATTTTCAAATCTATTTTTTGAAAACCCCTACCAACGATGGCTGGTTGGATGGGAGATCATGCTCATGTATGCTTTATAGTGAAAATCATTCTAAAACTTGAACATGGTTGGGTGGTAGTTATATGATGTATACACTTGATCATTATTGTTGTTTCAATTGGTATCATTGAATTCTTTCAATTGGTATCAATTTTGACCTTTCTTGTATACTCATATATGTTTGTATGTATGTATGCTTTCAATTCCAAGAATATCAATTTCAATTGGTATCTATTTTTCATACATATATATGTTTTTGTTTATGCTACGCTTGTTAAAATAAAAGTGAACATTCTTTTAGTTGGTATTTCATAAAGGGGGAGAAAATTTGTTTTTGTATTTCAATTGATATTTGTTTACCTTTTCACTCCCTTGCTTTATGAATAGAAAATAATAGTTTCAATTTGGTATCATATGTTTAAAAAGAATAATACTTTTAATTGGTATCAAATTTGTTTTATTGAGAAAATTCAAAATTTTGTTTTAAAGAAAATTTAAAAGTTTTGATTTATATTGCATATATGCAAGGAGAGCTTAACATCTCTTCTACATATAGATTCATGATGAGTGTACCTTGTATTGAAGAGCTTGACAACTCTTCTTTATGTGGTACACGTGTGTAGGGGGACCTTCACATCTCCTCTTATACATTGCATAGTGTATGTTATGTGAATTAGGGCTTGTCATCCCTCCTTCATGTAATGTATCTATGTAGGGAAGCTTCACATCTCCCTCTTCATGAATGTATATCGCATATAAAATTTATTGATCTATGTTTTCGTTCAATTGATATCAAGATGCTACTTTGACATATTTTCAATTGATATCCTAATTGATTGTAACCCCTTATTCATATTTTTTGTTTTAGACAAAAAGGGAGAGAAAAATTTATTGATTTGTTTTTGCTTTTACCCTTATAAATGATTGTTTCTTTATAGTAAAAAGGGGGAGAAGATTTTGTTTTGTTTTGATTGTTTACCCCTTTGTTGATGATTGACAAAAAGGGGGAGAAAGATTTTGAGTTATATATGCACATTTATGTTTTGCATATATTAAGTTTAATTTAGTTTAATTTTAGTTTAATTTTAATTGGTATCTAGAGCATGTTTTGTTTTTGAACATTTCATTGTGTATCTAGAACCTTTTATTGTTTATGCATATCTATGCATGTTTCATGTTTAATATTCATTGCATATTTATGTTTATTTGTTTATGCATGAGTTAAGGGGGAGCTTCTTTGAAGCTTAACTTTAATCCATGCATATATAACTCCATAAGTTAATCATCATCAAAACTAGAGAGGAATTTGCATATATTAAGTTTAATTTAGTTTAATTTTAGTTTAATTTTAATTGGTATCTAGAGCATGTTTTGTTTTTGAACATTTCATTGTGTATCTAGAACCTTTTATTGTTTATGCATATCATGCATGTTTCATGTTTAATATTCATTGCATATTTATGTTTATTTGTTTATGCATGAGTTAAGGGGGAGCTTCTTTGAAGCTTAACTTTAATCCATGCATATATAACTCCATGAGTTTTGTCATCATCAAAAAGGGGGAGATTGTTGGCCCGGAGGTCTTCCTCTCTAGTTTTGATGATGATTAACTCATATAATTATGTTTACTAATAATCTTGTGATTTTAGTTACAGATCATTGATCAAGATATTAGTTGGTGATTGCTTCAAAAAGAGGAGTTTGGAAGCTTTCACATGGTGATTCCAGTGCCCGAGCATCAAGATCATACCTTTGCACTCGGTGGATCATGTTTGGGATCGAGTCGACTTGAAGATGGAAGATCATCAAGAAGACTTAGGTATCCTAGTTTAGTTTAGTGTGTTTAGATCCATTTGTAAAGCTTAGTATAGTTGATATGCTCAAGTGCACAACACACACGTTTTATGGTTTTTCGGTTTTTAGTTTAAACCGATATTTGTTTTCATGAATAGATTGATCAAAACAAGTTTATTGTTTATGTATAGTAGTTTCATTCTATACATGCATGCTTAACTTTTAAACAAACCTATTTTGACTATCCTATTCATGTATTGAAAAATCAAAGTTTGATAAAATACATGTTTTGGTTTTTGATAAAAATGATAAGACACAAAAATAGTTCAAATTGCTTGATATTTGAGTTGAAATTTTTATCACATGTTTATATATCAATGCAAAATGATAAAACTAATTTTGGGTATTTTTACAAAGACTTAAAAGATTTTTAGAAATATTCTTTACATGTATTTCTGTCCCAGAACAGTGGCTGACAGGCCAGGTCGGCCGACCGCACGGGTCGACCGCACCAAAGGCCGGTCGACCCTTGCGGTCGACCGACGTGCACAGGCTTATGCACGTTTGGCAGACACAGGGACGGTCGGCCGGGCGGCCGACCGGACCAGAGAGCTTTGCTCTCTGTATCTGGGCGGTAGGCCGTGCGGTCGACCGGATGCCCAACGGTCATATTTCTGACCGTTGGCGGTCGGCCGGGCCGGCCGACCGCTAGCCTGTCAGGCTGCCAGATCAGCCTAACGGCTAGTTTTCTGTTTGGCCTATATAAACCCCATTTCTTTGAGATTTTGGCTAAGATTTTTTGAGCTAATTTTTCCCTACTTTCTGGTTTTAAAAAGAAGTTTTCAAAGAGTTTTAAAGCTTAAAAGTTTTCATCTTTATTGTTTTTCAAGGGTTTTGAAAAATCAAAGAAAATTAGGTTTTTGGGATATTGTTTTGGATTTTCATTTCTATCATCTACAAGAGATTTCCCAAGTAGTTTTTCTTTGATATTTGAATTCCTAAAACACCTTGATTTCACACTTGAGCTATATCTTCTATCCTAATCTATTTAGGATCTTTGTTTTGTGAAAAGGAGAAGTGTTTGAGGTTGTTGAGCCTCCAAGTTGTAAACCTTCCTTATTTTGTTGTATCCCTCTTTGGTAGAGGTTGATCGGAGTGGTATTGGTTTGTATCCCTCTTCGGTAGAGGTGATTGTGGTTGTTTGGCTACGGGCCTACCCCTCGGTTGTGAGGCGGTGTTTGAGAGAGGAATTTGGTACTCCCTTGTTGTAAAAATCCTTCTCGGTGAAGGTTCCCTCGGTGGGAATCCTCGGTGGATAAGATAATGGATTAGAAATCCTTCTCGGTGAAGGCGGGGACGTAGAGCTAGGGGCTCGAACCTCGAACATATCTTTGTGTTTGCGTTTGATCCATTGTCTCTCTAATTCTCTCTCTTTATATTGTGCATAGCATCATTCATATCATACATATCTATTTGCTTGTGTTGTGCCTTGCATATATTCACATTGCCTATTCATCTTATATGCTTGGTTGTTTGTGCGTACCTCACTTATACTTAACCACAAGAGCTTCATATAGCACCTCAACCCATATTTAGGGGAATCAAGAGGAGTTAGTCCAGAGCCCTTCACGGGGAATTCAGCTACACTTGTTGATTGTATTAAGTGTGTTGCGAAATTTGTTTAAGCTTCCGCATTTAGCGCACTTAGTTTCTAGATTAGCATTTACACCTATTCACCCCCACTCTAGGTGTTTTTCAATATTTTACAACCATTCTTCTATGTTTTCCTCTTCTTCATTTTCACCGTACTCTTCTCTTTTCACTTTTTGTTTTGTTTTCTTTTGATTCTTTGAAATATTGAAGAACCGTCAACACACACGTGAATCGACCGGTTAAGCTTTTATCGTCACCCATCCCTGTGGGTTCTACTCGTATAGCCATCATGCTTTAATGGAAGTATCGAGGAAGTCAAAACACGCACTTTTAACTTCTAATTTCAAAATACACACTTTCTGTGCACGATTTTCCTCCGATCAACAGTATCATTAACAAGGTTTTTTATTCTTCTTTCCAATTTCTATTTGATTGTTATTTACTTGCTTTCTTATTTACTTTCTTCTCTCTTTTCTACCATGCTTTCTTTAATTTCTATCATGCATAGCTAAGTTAGTTTATGGCTTATTAATCTCTACCCACAATTATTTCTAGTTTGTGTTAGATGACTAATTGATCATGCATGTTTAACTCTGGGATTAGTAAAAGTTCTTGAAGGCACATGACGATAGCTAATTAAATCTATATAGGTTAATACTTTTCAATAAATTTTTTTATCCTATGCTTAGATAACTTTGATAGCTTAATGTTGAATTTCTAGTATTTTTCTTAGTCTATGCTTAGAAGGCTTTGATAGTTTAACGTTAGGACTTGTCAGTAATGGTTTCAAATAAGATTTAGTTATTATCTTATGTATCTTGCTTAAATTGAATGCAACTCCATAGTGTAAGTTTTATGATCCAAAATGAAGAATATTCTAGCATAGGTTAGTAAGACAGTGGTGATAGATAATTAGCAAGCCATGTTCTTTAATTCTTTTAAAAAAATCATAATATCTAAATCAAATCCTGAAAGTACACCTAGAGGGGGGTGAATAGGTGTAAGGCTAATCTAATGACAAATAGTGCGAAATTAAAACAAATTACAACACACTTAGTATAACCAAAGAGTGTAACTGAATTCCCAGTGAAGGGCTCTGAACTATCTCCTCTAAATTCCTCTAAATAAGAGTTGAGGTGCTATTTAAAACTCTCTTGGTTGAACACAAGTATGTGCACACACAAGCAATAACAAGCATATAAGTATGATATGAACAATATGAAATAATTCAATGCACAATATAAGAGAGAGAGTTTAGAGATAGTGGATCAAACGCAAACACTAAGAAATATTTCGAGGTTCGAACCACTGCTCTATGTCTCCGCCTTCACACAGAAGGATTTCAACTATAAACCGATCCCACCGGATCACTCAGTGTCGCAACACCTATAACGAGTTCACACTAGAACTCCTTGGATTTACTAGTCCCTCTCTTGTTCCCGCAAGAACAACGCACCGCAAGCACACTAGCTTGCCAAGGCCGCACCTCTACACCAAGCTCTCACTAGAACTCGAAACAACGCTCCTCAAATACAAAGAATGAACACTTTGGTGATCACAACACTTTGATCACCTAAAACACTCTCATAACAAAGATCCCTACAAGATTGATATAGCAATGGATAGCTCAAGTGTATGTGAGAAAATTAGGATTGATTTGGTGGTGAAAAACTCAAGAAATCACTTTTGAAAACTCTTGATAAACTCTCCTTTTGTTTTGAAATTTTTTGTTCTAAAACATGTGGAGAAAACCACTGATATAGGTAGGAAAAACTAGTCTAAAAAATCTCTTCAAATCTTATAGAAAACAGTCCAAGGGAACCCCAATATATAGGCCTCCAAAATCTAACCGTTGGGTCTAAATCAGCTATCTGGACTGCTGGCGGTCGACCGTTGCCTGGAAAATGACCCAGCGGTCGACCGCCCGGTCGATCGGCCATTTCCAGAGAGCAGAGGCTCTCTAACGGTCGACCGGCCCTTGGTTGTGCACGTTTGTGCACGTCGGTCGATCGGTGCGGTCGACCGACTTCTGGCTCGGTCGACCGTCCGGACGATCGGCAGAAGGCCAATCCAGCTATTTTCAAGGATTAAACACTTGACTTTTTACCTTCAATAAAATCCCATAAATTCTCATAAATTCTACAAAAATAAGTTCTATAATATACTTTGATATACAAACATGTTTGAGTTAAAATCAAAACATGTTACAAACATTTTAAACTATTTTTGTAATATGAAAGATTTGCCTTAAACAAAAATCTGTATTTTTCCAAAATGATTTTTCCAAATTAAAAACCGATTTTTTCAAAACTCCTCCAAATATACAAATAAGATATTTTAAACACTTTTGAAGCTTAGTGTGTATGGATATGATCCACTACACATATATGATGAAATATCTATGTTTTTGACATTAAGTTCTAAAATAGGTTTTGATAAAAACACATGTATATTTTGAAGCTTAAAAAACAAACTGGTAGTTTTAAAACAAAAACTCTTTTATGAAGACACATATAAATCTTGTGTGTGAGTGTATATGAACTTGAGCAATCCACCAACTAATCTATCCTTTACATTTTATCTAAAAAATAAAATCTTACTACAAACAAATCTAGACACAAGTCTTCTCTTGAAGGTCTTCATCTTCTTGATTTGGTCCAAATCTTAATCCAATGAGCTAGACTCCTTTTGAGTACTTGATGCAATCTTGATGCGTGAGCTCTTGAATCGACACGTGCTACCTCCAAAATTTGACTTTAAATCCTTTGTTAAAGCTAAACACCAACTAATATCTTGATTAAATATCTGAGACTAATTTAAACACAAGATCATTAGTACTATAACTATATGAGTTAATCATCATCAAAACTAGAGCGATGGGCCTCTGGGCCAACAATCTCCCTCTTTTTGATGATGACAAAACTCATGGAGTTATATATGCATGGATTAAAGTCAAGCTTCATAGAAGCTCCCCCTTAACTCATGCATAATAATAAACAAATATATATTGCAATGAAGTGCATAAAACTAAACAAATATGTATGCATAACCAAGGTGAGAGAAAACATGCATAAACCAAAAAAAAACTTTCTCCCCCTTTTTGTATAAACTTTCAAAATCATTCTCCTCCTTTTTGTATAAACATAAACTCAAATTGTAAATATGCATATATAAACTCAAAATATGTATATATAAATTCAAAATCATTCTCCCTCTTTTTGTCAATCATCAACAAAGGGGTGAAAAACAAATCAACAATAAGGATATATATATGATATACATTCATGAAGAGGAAAGCGTAAAGTTAACTCCCCTGTATACATGCATTACATGAAGAAGAAATGACAAAATCCTAACTCACATAAAGCATAATATACAATGTATAAGTGGAGATGTAAAGCTCCCCCTACACACGTGTATTGATTGAGACGAGAAATTATATTGTAAGCAGTTTAGAAAATCTTAGTCTCGTTTCAACGTAACCGCATAGCAAGGGCTAGACGGGTCGATCCATAGGGAACAATGCGATGGAAGCGTTTCGGAACGATCTTTTCTGTAATTTACTTGAAAAAGAAGAAGAGAGATTGATTAGATTTAATCAAGTTTAAGAAGTATAGTTCACTAATCATCTACCACAACCCATAGTATTAGTTTCAAAGAACAAATATCATATTGAATGAAGAAGTATCCATCTTAGGTTATTAATTGGAAATCAAGTAAGATGAATAATAATATTGGAACCCTAACTAGTGTGCATTAATAAAGATTAAACATTTGTTCATCCTAATTTCAGAATATAGCATAAGAGAAGTTTTTTTACTTAAAATTATGCTATCAAGGTTTTTAAGTATGAATTATGAAGAATCATTTAAAAAATGCAACCTGAATTAAAGTAAACCTAATCATCGATTCATCTTCAAGAAGACCATTTTAATCCTAGAGTTTTAACAATAAGATATATCAATCAATTCATCTTTTTACTAAATAGGGCTGATCGACAGATTAGCAAACTATAGTTTTAATTAGTTATGCATTTTTTTTATTTTGTGAACTTTATGTTGAATAAGAAAAATTCCATGAAAACAAAAAAGAAAAAAAAAAGAATTAATCTAAGCAGAAAAACTGAATTAAATTGAAAAGAAAAATGAGTAACCTTTTATTAGGTGTCACTGACCAACTACAAAGTTCCTCTCCTTCTTCAAAATATCTTCTTCAAATGACAAAAACGAAAATACAAAAAATTTTGAAAAGAGAAATAGATCTAAAGAAAAACCCTAACTTCAGTCGCTGGATTCCCCCTCTCTGTTGCTCTACAGGGGTATTTATAGGAGATATAGGAATTAGAGTCCCAATATAACTCTCCCACGAAACCTCGTAACCAGACTCATCCAAATGGCCGCGAAAACGCGGCCATAGCCGCGTTTTCGCGGCAAGATCTTTCTTGCGTGGCCTCTTCTGGTCCGTTCATCTGGGCTCCTTCTTCTAGATTTTGTATTCAAATCTTCTATCTTGAAAACTCGAGATAACTTGGGAAGCAAGTTATCACAAATCTGAATTTATAAAAGGATTTGTTCTTTATCTTTAAGCTTTTCTCCCCTTTTATCTTTATCCTTGTATTGCAAGCAACTAGGTTTAAGTAGAAGTCCATCTTATCCGTCTCCTCCTCCTTTTAGCAATTAGGAGTTCTATTTTATCCTTCCTCTTCCTCCCTTACATTTTAAAATCCAAGTTTAGATTAGGTTAAATAAGGTAGAAACTTTTAAATTACTACAATTAATTTTGCATGTAGGCTTATGAGATTCTTGGGCTTTTGGGCTTCACTTGTGCTTTATTTCTTTATTTTTTAATTACTCAAGGCCTGCACACATTAAACAATAAAATATTAGTAGCAGTGCTTAATAAAAGAATAAATAGGGAAATATGATGGTAAATGTGATGATAAATATGCACTTTTTACTACCTATCACACCCCCACACTTTTGCTCATCCTCGAGTAAAAATTAAAAAGAAATAGAAAATGAAAAACTAATCTATCTTAACTCACTTTCGTGGGCAACACGGTTGCACTTAGCACGTGCAACAAGCCGTTAAACCTCTACGTTACCCTAGAGGACGAGTGTTGTCTCGTGAGGGTTTTCAGCGGATTACACTCACAAAATCCATAAAAGGAAAATGTTAGAGATTTAATTAATTAATTTATTTTATTCTTTATTTATTTATTTTATTTTGAAAAAGGAAAGAAATATTTGAAATACATTTGAAGAAATTAAGTAATCTATAAGTTTTAGGATTATCATTTTTATTCATTCTTGAACTTAGTCTTTATACAATAATTTATTATCAATTTTAGATAAGGATTAAAATTGAATTTTTTGTATAGTCTCTTTCGTTACCCTAAGTCATATGCATCCTTGTGAATCTTTACTAGGGATTCTTTAACTTAGACTCTCATGTCTCTTTATTATTATTTTCTCCTATTTTTTAATATGTTTAACTCATCTAATTTTCTTTTGTATAAGTATCAAGGCTTCTTGAGGCCCTCATACCTAACTAATTAACTATTAGATGTGTTAGTACATATATAGATAATATTTCTTGATTTTCTTAGGCTTTTTAATTCACCCATATAGCGAGCCTAAGGTCGGTGGCTCCCAAACCGAACGGTTTTAGGGCACCGGGTGAGAAAACACCCCACGGACTTAAGGACTCAAGTGAACTAGGCCACAAAATTAAGGTCTTAATTAATTTATAAAATCACCTTTAGACGTGAATACTTATGCTTCTTGAGGCACATGTATCCAGTTTAATTAGTGAACTCTATTATATATATATAATATATATATATATATTTATTCTTTATAAGGCACAAGAGTCTTTGTCTTAGAATCCTAGAAGTGGAAGTGTATTAGGAATGCACATTTTATTAAGGTAAAAATCAAGACTAATTAATTATTCAATTTTTTCTCCTATACCTAAAAAATCCAACATTTTATTTTATTTTGATCAAGTTTTTAGAAATCCTAATCTTGACTTTCCTAATTTCAAAAGATAAGTCAAAATATTATCTCCTTTGTCAACTATATATACTAAGTCAAAATTTATTATATATATATAAATTTTTTTATTAAGTTAATAACCTAAGGTTAGTGAGTTATGTTAACAGTACCCTACAATTAGTATTTTTTTATTATAAGGTTATATATATATATATATATATATATATATATATATATTTATTATAAGGTTATTTTTATATATATATATTTTTATTATAAGGTTTTTTTGTTTTTTTTTTATTATAAGGTTAGTACCCTCCCCCATACTTAACTCATGCATTGTCCCCAATGTATGCATGCATGTATAAATGCATGAAATGAACTAATAGAGAGGTAGAGTTACCGATACATTGGGTAAAAAAGACCCATGGCTGCGTTTGCTTCCGGTACTGATTCCAAAAATGGTTTCAGGCGTTGACCATTTACCTTGAATACATTTCCATTTTTAGGGTCATATATCTCTATGTCTCCATGTGGAAATACAGTTTTAACAATGAAAGGCCCTGTCCATCTTGATTTTAACTTTCCGGGAAAGAGATGAAGTCTAGAGTTATAGAGTAATACTTTTGTCCTTGGACAAAAGTTTTTCTCGTGATGAACTTATCATGAAAAACCTTAACCCTATCCTTCATAATTTTCGCATTTTCATATGCCTCGTTCCTTAACTCCTCAAGTTCAAAAATTTGCAATTTTCGAAGTTCACCGGCCTTATCTACATCAAAATTTAGCTGCTTAATTGCTCATAAGGCTCGGTGCTCTATCTCAACAGGAAGGTGGCAAGCCTTTCTAAAGACTAGTGTATAAGGAGACATTCTTAGAATCGTTTTAAAGGCGGTCCTATATGCCCATAAGGCATCTATCAATTTGATGGACTAGTTCTTCCTGTTTTGATTCACAGTTTTCTTCAAGATAAGCTTAACTTGCCTATTTGAAACTTCTACCCGCCCACTGGTTTGAGGATGGTAAGGTGTAGATAACTTGTGTTTTATGGCATATTTTCGCATAAGAGCTTCAAAAGTTCTATTGAAAAAATGTGTACCATTATCACTAATTATGGCACGAGGGGTTCCAAAGCGTGAAAAGATGTTTTCTTTTAAGAATTTGACAACAACTTTGTTGTCATTTGTCTTACAAGGGATGGCTTCAACTCATTTGGATACGTAATCTACAGCCAACAAGATGTCTTAGTGCCCAATTGGATTAGGGAAGGGACCCATAAAATCAATGCCCTAACATCAGAGAGTTCTACTTCTAGAATTAGATTTAGGGGCATCATATTACGTTTAGAAATCCTTCCTATCATTTGGCATCTTATGCAAGTTTTGCAAAAGTCAAATGCGTCTTTAAATAAAGTAGGCCAGTAGAACCCACTCTGTAGTACCTTTTCGGCAGTTTTGCGCAGAATGAAGTGTCCACCGCAAGCAAATTCGTGACAAAAGACTAGAACGCTTCTAGTTTCCTCGTCGGGAACACATCTCCTAATAATTTGGTCACTACAATATTTGAAGAGGTAAGGGTCCTCCCATATGAAATATCAGACTTGAGATAAGAACCGGTATCTATCCTGTTTTGACTAACTAGATAGTGTTTGGTGATTGAGATAGAACCTGCACAAAAGTACATAATTTTAGAACTAAGAATGAAAAGTGCAAGTTACTCAATTCTACCGCAATAGCAAGTGGCTATGCGGGTCGTGATCCACAAGGGGGGACTGATCGTACACATATTTTGCATTCTTTTCATTACATTCTTACATTTATCGTGTAATAAATCTCCTAATTTCCTTGTCTTAAATATTTATTTTGCAGAAGATAATAATGAAGAGAAAGAGGATTAAACCAAATAAATACCAGTTAAAATCAGATTTAACTGGATCTATTTGGTTAGCTAAGGATGATCCCAGATCTAGTTAGAACAAATCAAGGATCTGGGCAAATGTTCAGCTGAAGATCAGAGCAAATCAGACTGGATACAGTTTAGGATTTTAATCATATCTTTTGCTACCGAATCTCAAATCTGATGATTCAAGATTATACAGAAAGAAGACTTAAAGGGCTACAATTCTTCTGTTGATCACTCATTCTAATTCTGTCATCTGTTAAGCAATATTCAGTACTCAACACGTCATCAAGCTGCAGAACAGAATTCTGGTTAAATCTAGTATGGAGATAAGGGGAGGATTCAAATTTCAGAAAAGCCAGCCTTCCTTATCTTTATACTCCTCTAATCTCTGTATTTCTTCTATAAATACCTGCAATCTCAAAGGCAAAGGGAGGAGGACCACTTCAAAGGAGGACCACTTCAGAGGAGAGTCACCACTTCAGAGAGAGCTTTAGTTTAGGTTTTTTTTTCTCCTTCAATGTAATTTTTATTTTCTTTATTTTATTTTATTTTTAGGCTAGAGAGAGTTACATGATTAAAAGAGAGGAAGAGTTATTTTAGAGTGACACTATTGTAATCTTTTCTTCAAGAAGCCTATATTGAAGGTGACAATCAATGGAGGTTCATTGTGCTCAATCTCGCCGAAGCCATTCTTTCCTTTCTTCTTTTATACTACTTTGCTTTACTCGATGCGAAGGTAAATTTCATTTATGGTTCAACAGTAAAGGTAAATATTCTTCTTTTTTTCTTTTTATTTCTAATCTTTGCATTTTTTATTTCTAATCTTTGCATCACACTTTTCTTTATTTTATTTTTTTTGTTTCTTTTCTTTTATAAATAAAACAACAACGATACCATCATCTCTTCTTCTATCATCTTCTTCTTAACTTAACTTAACATTTTTATTTTCTTTTTATTAACTGAGAAGATAAGTATTAACTAATTTTGGTAAATTAAAAGAAGAAACTTACATAACGCTTCCATCGCTATCCCTCCCTGTGGATCACGACCCGTTAGCCCTAGGCTACACGGTAGAATTGAGGACCTTGCACTGTTCTAAATTTCTGTATTTTTATGTGCAGGTTTGGCTCGATCAAAATTTTGGCGCCGTTGCCGGGGAGGGACGGTAAGTAATTCTCTTTAAAGTTTACATTTTTGGTTAACTTTCTTCTTTGTTTTTTTTTGTACAGATTTAACAACAAGGAATCCTTGCTGCAGTGGACACATAAGTGGCCTTAGACTCTGCTCAAGAAAGCAGAGCCAAGAAGCCCTCAGATTTGCTGCATTCTAGTGGCAAAACTGAGTGAACTACTAACCTGTATTTTTGCAGGTTGGCTGAATTGAAAATCTGAATTTCTGTAGCATTTATCTCCTTGTTTGACTCACTGTATATATATTTCTAATACAACAGTAAAAAGTTGATTGTAAATGCTAAAAATGATTTAGACTTTGCATTTAGGCACGCGTCTATTTCATTACATTTTCTATTTACTGTTGAAGAGTGCTGGAGCAAAGGTACGTGTGCATAGCATCTAGTATAAGAACACTTTTAGATTGTTTACATTGCTTAAGTGTTGCTTTTCTTATACACTGCACTAAATCAATCTTAAGGGCTTGTCCTATAAACAAGATAAGGTGGAGAAGTCATTACCCTCCCTTAGCCCACAAACAATCTCCTCACTCACTAACCCAAGCCTAACTAAAAATAAGTAGACGTTGGCCCTAGGGACATCTCGGACTCAATTAGGAGATTATCCTAAGGGGGAAGATATTGGAATTTGACTCCTGCCAAATCAGTGTCTAGGAAGGGGATTAAGGGCCGAAAGCCCGAAGGTTGGTGGTTACTTAATTAAGGAACGTCTTTGACGGATAACCTCCACCAACTTTGCCCTGACCTGGCTGATTAGCTTGTGGTCAAAGTCTGTATTATACCTCCTATGGACAGTCTAACCAGTTAGGAGTCGTCTACGTCTAAGCTCTACACTAACACAGGCTAGATTTTTCTTTTTTTTCTTGTTTGTTATTTGTTTGTTTTTGTTTGTTCTTCTGAAAATGGATTATAATTACAATTATTCTGATTATAACTCAAATTCATATTTCACCCCAACCTCTTTCAGTTCAGATATTACCAACCCGGCATTACATAACTCTAACCAATCAAGTATGCCAGATTGGTCTTATCTGAATCATAATATGCCCCAATCCCAGTATTATAAACAAGAATGGGACAATCATCACCACTCTCCACCGAGTCAGTGGGATACAACTCCCCTAAGTCTTACTATCAACAACCTTACCAACAAATCGCTTCATACCAAGACCAACCTATGGAAGAGAAATCTTCTTTAAAAAAGACTTTTGAAGCCTTTCTTGAGTCCACCCGACAAGTACAAAAATAGCGGACTCAATTCTCCCAAACAATTCCCAAATCCAAGATCCTTACTCTAGTTTCCAAGTCCATCCACAACAAGAAGAACCTGTTGACTTAGAAAAGAATATGGAATTCATGATTCAGTCCCAAAATAATTGTGTTCAATCCCAAATGGATCGTCTCCAATCTCTTAATAGGCTAGAAGCAAAAGTGAGTCATTTGGTTAAAACAATTAATGATAGGAATGAGGAAACTCTACCTAACATATTTTCAACCACTCCTGATTCTCCTAGCCATATTAACGAAGAATCATGGTATCTTAGAGATTTTAACCAAGATTCGATTTCACCACCAAACTTTGGACTTGACCAATATCAACCCATTGATAAATTGGCAAGTTTTTATTTCAATGAGATTGAACTTGAAGATGAATGTGATACCGATTCTCAATATTGTGATTCAGTTCCACTTTTTGAATCTATGTTGACTCCAGTATCCTTACCCGATTCAGACTTAATTCTAAAGCCAACACTGATTCCTATCCCTATAGAGCTTGAACATGAACCAACTATATTGGATAGTCATATTTCATTATTGAAAAATAAATGTGAACTTGAATTCTATGATTTGGACCAAATCCATGAACCAACTCCGACTCTCGAACCTAAACTTGATTTGAGTTTTATTCCCGAGTCAATATCGGTTTCTATTCCCTTCATTGTTGAGCCCAAATCATCCATTCCACAAAATCACATTCCATTGTTGGACCAAGGTTTAGATCAATAGACTCTGTGATGATATCCCAAGACTGGTCATATAACGGAAAAAATTTCATGCTAGGATCTTGCATGATCCTGTTCATGTTGGGGATTATAAAAATATTAATAAGAAAGAGGTGATGAAAGGTGGGTTTCATGAAAATCCACAATATCTAGATTGGGCAGAAACGCTTGGCCCAATCAGACCTCTACCGGAACCGCCACCTTAAGGTAATATTTTCCTTCCCTTTCTTCTTTTTCATGCATCTATGCATTAATTCCTACATTGAGGACAATGCATGGGATAGGTGTGGGGGAGGGTCTAACATAACTTAGGTTTTTTCTTTTTATTAAAAAAAAGAAAGAAAAAAAAGCTAACACTTTCTTTACTTTTAAAAAAAAACTTTTTGAAAATAGAAACAATATTTTGACATATTTTTTTTGTAAGAAATTAAGTTAATTTTAAGGAATAGGAAAATCCAAATTAGGATTTCTTATACTTGGTCAAAATAAGATTATTTGTTTGATTTTTAGGGTTAGGAAGATAATTTGTCAAAGTAATTTAGTCTTGATCTTTACCTTGATGAAGTATGCACACCTCATACACTTATACACTTAGGGTTCAAAAACAAAGATTCTTACGCCTTATAAAAAATATATATATAAAAAAAAAAGAAAAAGAAAGAAATAAGCAAATCTAATTATTGATTAGCTAGGTGCTTTGGCCTAAGCAAGCCTTAGTATTTACGCGAAAGATGATTGATAAGTTTGAAAGAAAAAAAAAATCCTTTGATTAAGCTGGGTATTTGTGCCTAATAAAGCATAAGTATTCACGCCTAAAGAAGGTCCATATAATAAAATCCTTAGTTTTGTGGCCTTATTTGCTCGAGTTCATAAATTCTTAGGGGTGTTTTCTCACCCGGTGCCCTAAGAACGTCTGGTTTGGGAGTCATCGATTAAAGGCTCGTTACATGGGCAGATTAGAAAGCCTAAACTAAGGAATAATACCACCAAAATATATATATATATATATATGTATATATATATATATATGTATATATATATATATATATATGTATATATATATATATATATATATATGTATATATATATATATATGTATATATAAATAAATAAGGCATAAGAGTTAGAGTTAATGAACCTTAGTCAAAATTTTCACAGTAACAAGTGCATAAGACTTAAGGTAAAGTAACAGACTAGATGAGAAGTACAATTTGACTCCTTACCTTGATTGATAACAAATTTTTGAATAGAGACTAAGTTTAGGAATGAAAAAATTCGATTTTCCTATAACTTATAGATTACTTAAATCTTACAATAATATTTCAAATATTTTTCTCTTTCAAAATGGTTTTCGAAAATACTAACTCTTTATTTCTCTTTCTTTATGGATTTTGTGGGTGCAATCCGCTGAAAACCCTCACGAGACAAAACTCGTCCTCTAGGGGAAACCTAGAGGTTTAACGGCTTGTTGCACATGCTCAGTGCAATCGCGTGACCTGCGAAAGTGGTCTAATAATCTTTAGTTTAGTTTTATTGTTTTGCTCGAGGACGAGCAAAAGATAGGTGTGGGGGGTGTGATCGTACACATATTTTGCATTCTTTTCATTACATTCTTACATTTTTTGTGTAATAAATCTCCTAATTTCCTTGTCTTAAATATTTATTTTGCAGAAGATAATAATGAAGAGAAAGAGGATTAAACCAAATAAATACCAGTTAAAATTAGATTTAACTGGATCTATTTGGTTAGCTAAGGATGATCCCAGATCTAGTTAGAACAAATCAAGGATCTGGGCAAATGTTCAGCTGAAGATCAGAGCAAATCAGACTGGATACAATTTAGCATTTTAATCATATCTTTTGCTACCGAATCTCAAATCTGATGATTCAAGATTCTACGGAAAGAAGACTTAAAGGGCTACAATTCTTCTGTTAATCACTCATTCTAATTCTGTCATCTGTTAAGCAATATTCAGTACTCAACATGTCATCAAGCTGCAGAACAGAATTCTGGATAAATCTAGTATGGAGATAAGGGGAGGATTCAAATTTCAGAAAAGCCAGCTTTCCTTATCTTTATACTCCTTTAATCTCTGCATTTCTTCTATAAATACCTGCAATCTCAAAGGCAAGGGGAGGAGGACCACTTCAAAGGAGGACCACTTCAGAGTAGAGGCACCACTTCAGAGAGAGCTTTAGTTTAGGTTTTTCTTTTCTTCTTCAATGTAATTTTTATTTTCTTTATTTTATTTTATTTTTAGGCTAGAGAGAGTTGCATGATTAAAAGAGAGGAAGAGTTATTTTAGAGTGACACTATTGTAATCTTTTCTTCAAAGAAGCCTATATTGAAGGTGACAATCAATGGAGATTCATTGTGCTCAATCTCGCCGAAGCCATTCTTTCCTTTCTTCTTTTATACTACTTTGCTTTACTCGATGCGAAGGTAAATTTCATTTATGGTTCAACAGTAAAGGTAAATATTCTTCTTTTTTTCTTTTTATTTCTAATCTTTGCATTTTTTATTTCTAATCTTTGCATCACACTTTTCTTTATTTTATTTTTTTGTTTCTTTTCTTTTATAAATAAAACAACAACGATACCATCATCTCTTCTTCTATCATCTTCTTCTTAACTTAACTTAACATTTTTATTTTCTTTTTATTAACTGAGAAGATAAGTATTAACTAATTTTGGTAAATTAAAAGAAGAAACTTACATAAGGCTTCCATCGCTGTCCCTCCCTGTATATCACGACCCGTTAGCCCTAGGCTACACGGTAGAATTGAGGACCTGCACTGTTCTAAATTTCTGTATTTTTATGTGCAGGTTTGGCTCGATCAGGGACTAGCGATGGAAAGCTTTTTTAGTAAGTTTTCTTTTAAGATATAAAGGATGGTTAAAATTCTTCTTTTAGTTCTTGTAAAGAAAAAGAGAAAAATTAGATTAAAGTGAGTTAGGAAGAAGATGGTAGATTAAGAAGATGAAAAAATTAGAAATGATATGTACAAAGAAATGGAAAAGGAATGATAAAAGAAGTGGTAGATTGTGGTGTTCTAAACTAAAGAATTAAAGAAAAGAAAGAAAATAAAAGTTACTTACCCTTTTTGTGCTTATATACCTTAGATTCGTAGCTAAGACTACGTTGTCTTTAAAGACGATCAAGCATAGCGTGTAGGATCTTCCCCATTCCCGATCTACACTAAGAATAAAAGGGCAAGCTATACTAGCAAGAGAATGGTTGTTCATCACCATAGGCCATCAAGGGCACTTGCAATGGCGAAGCAGTCTCGAGGCTAACATATTCACTTGGATTGCAACACATTAGAGGAGAGTAAACAAAAACAAGAATAAAGAAGAAAAAAGTAACTTTGATTCAATTCAAATAACAATGGAAGAAGATATCACTTACACCGGTGTCACCTGCAGTACAAGTTTGCTCTCATTCCTCTATGAAAGTATCATCTCCTCTTAGTTACATAAAGAAAATAAAAATTACATGAAAGAAAATAAAAACCTAAGTTACAAACTACAAATTAGCCTAAGTTCTACTCTCTGCTTGGTCGTCCCCCGTATGCTCTGAAAATCTCAGTATTTATAGGCAAAACCCAACCTATGAGAGCGTATGAAGATAGGGGGAGTAAACGCTCCCCCTAACTCCCTAACAAAGCCGCAGATCCACGGCAAATGCCGCATTTCCGCGGCTTTGCTGTGGCCAGGTGGCCACAGCCGAGGAGTGGAGCGTCCAGGTTTTGAGATATGACTTTATCTTCAGCTGGATTTTCAGTTTTATCTCTGGAATTGTGATGAAACGGCCTTTTATCCTTGGCTTCAACCGATTGATTTGTAGAGATTTATTCTAACTTGTTTTCAACTGATCTGAACCGACCTGATCTGCCCTGATTTACTGAGTTTGAATTAATTCTGATTTAAATCAGAATTTGATGGCTTTTGGGCTTCTCTTCACTCTCCTTTAGGAATGGGCCTATAAATAAAGTAAACAATAATTAACAAAAAGCAGAGTTTATTTTATAATAAGTATGAGAATATGTTAATGAATGTGCAATATTAGCGACCGATCATTTAGTTTGTGACTAAATAATTAACTATGTTGGCAAACCATGGTTCCGTAGAGATGGCTAGAAGTTGTTCATCGGAAAAATTATCGTTGATGGGCAGTTCGTCGGAAGGTGCGTTTGGCACATGAGAGAGATGGTCTGCGACGACATTTTCGACACCCTTTTTATCTCGAATTTCGAGATCAAATTCTTGAAGAAGGAGGATCCAACGAATGAGTCGGGCCTTCGCATCCTTTTTGAGCATTAGGTATCGAAGTGCAAAATGGTCAGTAAATATTGTGGTTTTGGTCCCAAGTAGGTATGGGCGGAATTTCTCCAAAGCGAACACTACTGCCAAGAATTCTTTCTCGGTTGTAGTATAGTTTACTTGGACATCATTGAGTGTCGTACTTGAATAATAGATCATGTGCTGCTTGTCATCCTTGTGTTGTCCTAAGACAGCGCCTATCGCAAAATCGGAGGCATCACACATGATCTCAAAGGGTTTGGACCAGTCCGGTGGTGAGATGATAGGTGCAGAGATAAGTTTTAATTTTAGCTTCTCCCATGCGCTACTACACTTATCGTCAAAGATGAAGGGCACGTCTTTGGCTAAAAGGTTTGTGAGGGATCTAGCAATTTTGCTAAAATCCCTAATAAACCTACGGTAAAATCCGGCGTGTCCTAAGAAAGAACAAATGTCTTTCACGCATCGTGGAATTGGGAGTTTGGCTATGATTTCCACTTTAGCCTTATCCACTTTGATCCCTTTCCTAGATATCTCATGACCTAGGACAATCCCATGCTGCACCATAAAGTGGCACTTTTCCCAATTTAGGGTCAAGTTCTTTTCGGTGCACCTTTTTAGCACTAGCTCTAAGAGATATAAACATTGGTCAAACGAGTTTCCATAGACGGAGAAGTCGTCCATGAAGATCTCCAAGAAGCGCTCGACCATGTTGGAGAAAAGGCTTAACATGCAACGTTGGAATGTGGCGAGGGCATTGCATAGGCCGAAAGGCATTCGGCGATAGGCAAACGTCCCAAATGGACACTTAAATGTTATCTTTTCTTGGCCTCCGGGGCTATTGGGATTTGGTTATACCTGAGTAACCATCCAAGAAGCGTAATACTCATGGCCCGCTAATTGTTCTAGCATTTGGTCGATAAATGGGATAGGGAAATGGTCTTTTCTAGTAGCGGTGTTCAACTTACGATAGTCTATGCATACTCGAACCTTGGTAGGTAGTCGTGTTTGCACTAACTCTTACTTGTCGTTTTTCACCCAGTGAAACTGGACTTTTTAGGGACCACGTGCACTGGGCTGACCCATTGGCTATCAAAAATAGGGTAAATGATCCCATTATCTAATAGTTTCACTATTTCGGCTTGTACAGCCTCTTGCATGAGCGGGTTTAGCCTATGTTGTGGGTCCCTCTTTGGTTTAACCCCTTCATTTAGGTGGATTCTATGCTGGACTATTTTAAGGCTTAGTCCCTTGATATCGGCCATAGTCCAACCAATGGCTTCCCTATGTTTCCTAAGGGTTGTCAATAGGTCTTCCTCTTGCCTACTAGTCAAATTGGAGGCAACTATGACTGGTAACGTCTCTTGTTCACCAAGGTAGGCGTACTTAAGATGTTTAGGCAAGGTCTTTAACTCCAAGGAAGGAGGTGGCTCGATGGATGGAGGTGTTAAGCTTAAATTCTCCATCTCTATAGAACTTGGACTTGCTGCCCACTCAATCTCGTCAAGGTTGAGATCACTAGATTCTAACTCTTCCTCATCCTTTGGTTCTAGTGTGATCTCCTCTTTGTACTCACTAGTCATATTTTCAATGAAATTGACCTCAAAGGGTTGGTCGTTTATGTCGTAGGGGTGTTTACCTAAGTTGAAAACATTGACTTCCTTGGTCATGTCTCCAAAAGTCAATCTCATGGATCCATTTCTACAATTTATGATTGTGTTAGCAGTTGCTAGGAACGGACGTCCTAAGATGACGGGAGTTTGGGACCTAAGATTAGACACTGATTGTGTCTCTAAAACAATAAAATCGACTGGGTAAATAAATTCTCCTACCTGTATAAGGACATCATTGATCTCTCCCTTTGGAACTTCAATTGATTGATTAGCTAATTGGATCGTAACTTGAGTTGGGTTGAGTTCACCTAAGCCAAGTTGCTGATATACGGAGAAGGGAAGCAAATTAATGCTTGCTCCTAAATCGAGGAGTGCTCGACTAATTTCAGCTCGACCTATTGTGCAAGAAATGGTGGAGCAACCAGGGTCCTTGTACTTGACTGAGATCTGGTTGGACAATAGCTCACTAATGTTAGTGGCTAGAAAAACCTTCTTAGGCACATTTTTCTTTCTTTTCTTGATGCACATGTCCTTAAGGAATTTGGCATAACTAGGACCTGTTGGATTGCATCAAGAAGTGGTATATTAAGCCTAAGTTGATTAAACACCTCGAGCTGTTTCTCCATATGTGCATTATTATTACTCCTAAGCCTATTTGGAAATGGGGCTATAGGTTGGTGCACTTGTTTTGCTGACTTATCTATATCAGTTTCTTTGGAGTTTTGTGGAGATGGAGTGGAACTAGATGGAATGGACAATTGAGCTGGGTCCTGTGGCATGGATACTTGATTATCAACTTGTTTTCCTGATCTCAATGTATGAACCAAGTTACACTGATTTGGGTCTTGAGCCTCATTGGCTTGCCTAGAATTCCTAGGATTTGGCAATGGTTGACTTAGTAGAGTTCCCTTTTGTCTTTCTTGTTGATTCAGTTGCATCTCTATCTAATCAAGACTTGAGCTAGTGTGTCTTGGCTCTTAACTAGAGTGTCTACCTTTCTTTCCATATTGGAGAATCTTATTTCCATATGTGAATTTTGGAAGGAAGGTGGAGGATTTTGGTTAGGATAATTTTGTTGATAAGGAGATTGTTGAAATTGTTGGAGATTTGGGCCTTGTGTGATCATTGTTGTTTGGGCCCCATGAGAAATTTGGGTGATTTCTCCAACTAGAATTATAGGTGGACGAATATGGATTGTTAGCGGGCCTTGTGAAGGCCGCACGCATATGCTCGGGCAAAGTTTGATGAGCTATAAAGACAGGACATTCTTCGAACACATGGTTCATGTCTTGACAATAAGTACAGCCTGCCGAAGGTGTTGGGCTGATTTGGTTCACTGACACTAGTTTTTTAGTTTCAAGAGCTTCTAGTCTTTGCATCACAGCAGCTAGTTTAGCTTCAGTAGCTATTAGTCTCAATGGAATGGACACCTCCTTTAGAAGAGCTAGGGTCATTAGTCCTAAATTTTTCGGAGTTGATTCCCATTGAATGGTATTATCAGCCAATTCTTCATATAATAACCATCCTTCATCTTCGTTTTTTTTCAAAAATCCTGCTTGACACATGGATTCTAATAGGGTTTTTGTTTGATATTCTAATCCATCATAAAGAGCTTGGCAAAGTCGCCATTTTTCTATCCCATGGTGAGGACATTGGGCAAGGAGGTCCTTAAAACGTTCGAAGTACTTCCAAAAAGGTTCATAGACAATTTGTTTAAACTGCAAGATGCTTTTCCTAATTAGTTCAGTCTTGTGAACGGGATAAAACTTCTTTAAGAAGGCTTTGACGAAATTATCCCATGAGAATATGGAACCGACCTCTAGACTGTAGAGCCATTTCTTTGCTAAGTCTTTCAAAGAGAATGAGACGAACCGTAATTTGATGGCATCTACTCCTAGGCTGGGTATTTTCATCATTAGACATACTTCTTCAAATTCTCTTATGGAAAAGTGTGCATCATCGGATTCAAGTCCATGAAATTTGGGAAGTGTTGATGTATTGTGGTTTGAGCTCAAATTGGTCAACACCTTCATCGGGTAACTGAATGCAAGATGGAAGAGATGTCCTAATAGGATAGAACCTATCTTGTAGTGATGGTGGTTGTGCCATATGTGAATCGGGTTTTTTGTTCTGGTGGTGAACTGGTCCTAGTTAGTCTAGATGTGAATGGGTCTCTCGACCAAGCTGACATGCACAGTTAACAAACAAGTTCACCCAATCAATCAAGAAAGAGAAAAAAATAATCAAAAATCCTATTTTAGGGTAAGCCTTGACCTAGACGACTCCTAACTTTAAATTGTTTTTAGGAGGTATATAGCCAACCTTAACTACAAGTTAATTGGCCAAGTAGGTGGCAAGATCGGTGGGAGGTATCCGTCAAAAACGTTCCTTAATTAAGTAATCATCGATCTTCGGCTTTCGGCCCTTAATCCCTTCCTAGGCACCAATTTGGCAAGAGTTAATTTCGAACAATTTCCTCCTTCAACCAATCTCGTAATGAGTCCAAGTTAACCTAAGGTCAACGTCTAGTCAATTTTTATTTTGGGGTTAGGGTTGTGAGTGTGGCGGAGATGATTTGTGAGCCAAGAAAGGGTGATGAAATCCCCACCTTATCTTGTTTATGGGATTTGCCCTTAAATTTATTTAGTGCACGTATAAAGCAATAGACAAGTATTCACTCAAAAGCAGTAAATCAGCCAAAAGTGTTTCCTAGGCTGTATGCAATGCGAACGTACCTTGTCGCCAGCACTCTTCAACAGAAATTAAGAAAATTTAAATAGACACGTGCCTATTATGCAAGAGTCTAATTTTTTTTATTAATCAACTAATAGGTTACTGTTAATTAGTTAGCAGTATGCAGGGTGATCACAGAGACAAATTATCAAAGCAGTAAACAAAACTTGCAATTTGCAGCAACCTGCAAAAATTTCAATCAGTAGTTCACTACTGTGGCCGTGGAAACGCGGCTATTGCCGCGTTTGCGCGGCTAAATAATAGGCTCTACTGCTCTGCCTTCTAGGGCAGAGGCACAGAGTTGCTATATGTCCTTTGTTGCAGCATAGTTCCTGTTCTCTGATCCTGCAAACAGAAAGAAAAAGAAGAATTAGATTTTGAGAATATCGCTCCGTTCCTCCCCCGGCAATGGTGCCAAAATTTGATTGAGACAAGAAATTGTATTGTAAGTAGTTTAGAAAATCTTAGTCTCGTTTCAAGGTAACCACGTAGTAAGGGCTAGACGGGTCGATCCACAGGGAAGGATGCGATGGAAGCGTTTCGAAATGATCTTCTCTATAATTTACTTGGAAAGAAGAAGAGAGATTGATTAGATTTGATCAAGTTTAAGAAGTATAGTTCACTAATCATCTACCACAACCCATAGTATTATTTTCAAAGAACAAATATCATATTGAATGAAGAAGTATCCATCCTAGGTTATTAATTGGAAATCAAGTAAGATGAATAATAATATTGGAACCCTAACTAGTGTGCATTAATAAAGATTAAACATTTGTTCATCCTAATTTCAGAGTATAGCATAAGAGAAGTTTTTTAATTTAAAATTTTGCTATCAAGTTTTTTATGTATGAACTATGAAAAATCATTTAAAAAGTGCAACCTGAATTAAAGTAAACCTAATCATCGATTCATCTTCAAGAAGACCATTTTAATCCTAGTGTTTCTAACAATAAGATATATCAATCAATTCATCTTTTTACTAAACAAGGGTTGATCGAGAGATTAGCAAACTATAGTTTTAATTTAGTTATTCATTTTTTTTTTGTTTTCAAATTTATGTTGAATAAGAAAAATTGCATGAAAACAAAAAGAGGAAAAAAGAATTAATCTAAGCAGAAAAACTGAATTAAATTGAAAAGAAAAATGAGTAACCTTTTATTGGGTGTCACTGTATGCGCCGGAAAAAGAAAGAGGGAATTGCTGTAAAGATTTCTTTGAATCAGATGAAAAGATTACAACAAGACTTTTCCTTCCAGTTACAAGGGAGGGAGGATGTTGAAGCTTGAATCCCCCCTTTGTTTAATGCTGGGTTCTTCGTGTGGCGGTGGAGAGTGAATCTTGTTCTCCGTTGACCAGATGACCGTCCTGGACCGTCGGGGGTCTTCTCTTCGGTCGGTAGAAAGAGTAACTCAGCTCCGTCTACCAAAACTCTCAAAGAGGAGGTAGGCGAAGAGCGGCTAGTACTCAGTAAGCTCGCTGAAGAGTCTCCTCCCTCTGTCTGTTGTTGAAGTCGTGCTTCCCTCTTGATGATCCTCTTGCCTGGATTCGATCGATCTTGATGATGCCTTGACCTTCTTAATTCTCGACCTTTCCAAAGCTTCGATCCCCTCTTCATAGCAAACAAGGCTATTTATAGGGGGTGAAGGGGGTGAAGGTGCCTCCTGAAAACACTCCCGAATGAGGGGCCACTACCCGCTACATGCGCGGTGACTGGCCCCGCAATCAGGGCAGTTGCAACTGAGACGCGGGCGTTGAGCCAAACGCGCCTTGAAGTTTTGAGACGCGGGCGTCGAGCCAAACACGCCCTGAAGTTGAGACGCGGGCGTCGAGCCAACGCGCCTTAATGCTGAGACGCGGGCTTCGGGCCTTCACGTCTGGACGCTGAGGCGCGGGCGTCGGGCCGACGCGCCTTGATGCTGAGACGCGGGCTTCGGGCCGACGCGTCTGGACGTTGAGACGCGGGTGTAGAGCCAACGCGTCTTAATGCTGAGACGCGGGCATCGATTCCTCGCGTCTAGAGCTTGAGACTCTGCTTCCTTAATGGCTTGTCTGTTAGTCATTTTTAGACAGCCTACAGAACCCCCTCCAAAGTTTCTGATATTCCGCGGTTGAATGGGACGGATTTCGGAATACTTTGGATCTTAGCCGTGTTTCGCCTTTATGACTGGACGGTTGATGCTTCGGGCTTGATCTTATCTGGAATTGGTCTTCGTGAGTGTACTGTTGAACTCTTTGAAGCCGTCAGAGTTGATCGTGTTGAGTGTCTAGATACACAGTCTAGACCTCCCCGATTGCTTTTAGTCTGTCACGGGTGCGCTTTTGGCCGGGAGTGGTTGGTTGTCTGTTTGCGTCAGTGTACTGTTGAACTGACTTGCAGAAGCAGGAGACTGGACGCAGGTTCCTTTTTGAAAAAGCAGAGACTGCTTTAAAGACGCGACTTCCATGGGGTAGACGCGATGTTTGGCCCGTTTGAGGGGACGCCGACTTTGGAGAGACGCATCTCTTGAAATGCAGACGCGATTTTCTGGGTGCATTTATGATGATGCTGACGGGGCATGTCCACCGAAGAGCCGCGTACTTTGGGGCGCGCACCTGTGCCATGTCATGATTACGCCGCCAGCTGGCCTGGGGAAACGGCGAGATTTCGCCTTTTGGCGCGCGGATCTCCCGGTTCATTAAATGAACTGCTCCACGTGTCAACTTCTGACTTGTGGCGGGGTCGCGACGCATGATCTTCCCTGTTCAAACAATGATTTGGCTCCACGCGTCAGGCAGCGATTCGCTGCAGCGTTTATTGGGCCAAACGCTGCGTATCTTCGCGAATCTCTGTGCCTATAAAAGGCAACAGTTAGAGAGACGCATCTTCTTCTCCGAACGCATTTGCTGAGAAAAGAGAGCTTCCCTCCTCTTGTTTGTTCATCTGTCCATCTTCGAACTCGGATTTCTGAACATCGATGGCTCCCAAGACGAAACCGACTGCATCATCCTCAAGGGCGACCGTCGCCGAGGCTGAGAGAGATGCTTCTTCTGCGCAGGAGGGTGTTTTCCGAGGTAAAAATGCACCTTCGGCGTGGGTTCCGCCATTAAAACATGTTCATAGAACCCTAAGAACCTTTAACACAAGATCGTGTTTGATTCTCGGACGCTGTCCTTGAGATGATAACCGGGGCGCGGGCCTGATGATCCGACGCTGGTGAACTCTGCACTCTGGATCCTTCACTTAGAATATTTCTAATTGTGAAGGTCTCTGGACGCGATTTGCAGAACGCGGATTTGATCCATGCGTTCTGTGCCGCGTTTTGTGCCATCAGGCGCCGATTTGATGAATCTGGCGTCTGAGTCCAAGCACTTTGAAATTTCACAAGTCTTGGTTTGCAGAACGCGGATTTGATCCTTGCGTTTTGTGTCTTCAACCGCCGATTTTGTAGAATCTGGCGTTTGAGTCTAAGTACTTAGAATTTTCATAAGTCTTAGTTTGCAGAACGCGGCTTTGCAGGTCTGGACGCGGATTCGAAAAATTCCTGCGTCCAGTATCTCTTCTGCGTTTTGGTGCAAGTTCGCAGGTCTGGACGCGGATGATAACTCCTGCGTCCAGTGTCTCGGCTGCGTTTTGAATTATGAACACTTAGCGTCTTCCCTTATTTTTGGCAAAGTATCTGACCAAGTGTCTTTTTCTTTTGCAGTGCCGCATGTTTCAGGTTCACTTGCCAAGATGCACCACTTTGGACGCGTGGGTGGTGCCGACCACCGTCTGACTTTTGCACTACGAAGGACCATACCTGTGACTGCTGACAGGTCGCCAGTTCGCAGGGAAATGATTGCCCATGTTAATGAGAGGACTTTTCGGGTGCTCATGACCGATGCAGTCTTCGCAACGGATACCCACATCAAGCTGGAGAAGCCTGCTTTCTTCTTTGGAGATCATGTCAGCGACGGTGGCAAACCAATGTATGACGGGAATTACAGGTGGCTCCGTCAGATAGGGGAGAGGAGATACTTCCTTCCAGCCATGGAGAGGATGCTCCCGTTGTCTTATCTCCAACATCTGTCCGTCCTTCGGAAGATGAAGTGGGACGTGTCCCGAGATATCTCTGAGATTACCCTTGGTAATTTCAAATCCCAGAACGTATACCGTCATGATTGCCATGACCGGGCGGTCCTCGGCTTGTTTCCCGGGTCACGCAAGTCTGAGCTTCCAGTCGGAGAGATCCCGCAGCTTGCCACCACCTTCCTCAATTCGTTCATAGAAGCAGAGGGTGATTATCCGGCCAAGTTCCGTTTGCCAGGATGGGTCCACTCCACGGAGAATTCTTGGTGGGGCAGGATGGTGGGTTTCGCCCTCTCCGATCTTGGAGATCTGCTTGAGCACGTGGGATTATACTCAGCAGTCAGGGCCGTACAATGGGGCATCCCAATGAGCTCTCACAACTTCTTCGGGATCTTGGAGCGCTACAACCCTCAGACGGGGACATTCTTTACCCCGGTTGGAGAAATGGGCCTTGCACTGCATGAGTTGCATGAGGTCTCGGGGCTGGTGATGGGGGAGTTCCCTTATGAAGAATATGTCCCGACTGCTAGGGAGCTTGACCTTATAAAGAAGGATTCCCCTGAGGTGTACGAGACCTATTGGGAAGTGATGTGCCACTTCCATATTTGTGGTCAGGTAACCGGTTGGAGGACGCATGGAGTTAGGCATCTATCCTGGGCCAATTACTTATTCAGCAACGTCAACAAGAAGGATCATTCGATAACTCGACTGGCTCCCCTCTCTGAACAGGGAGTTGACGACATGGTCGCACAAGCTTCTGAGGGCTTTTACACCACTGGGTCGAACGAGGACGGCTTCGAACCTGATACGCTTTTCGAAAGCTATCATCATCGGGCCCGGGCTTCTATCTCTAGTCGAGCGCTGTTGGCAGGCTTCTTGATGCTGTGGTTGAAGCGTTGTGTGGTACCTACACGGCCACATGAAGTCATTATTGCCGACGTGGTGTACCCAGCAGTGCTCCTGGCCCATGGCCGTCCTATAGCCCTTCTTCCGGCCGTGGCGGCTGGCATTCAGAGCGGGTTGCGGGCGTTAGCCAAGAGACTATGCGAGGCTCCAAGGACTGTCGACTCTCAAGGCAAGCCGTATATTGACTCAGAGGGAAACCCGACGGCAAGGCGCCCCAACCCCGAATAGAGTTGCCTTACACGTATCTCATGGCCTGGTACGTGATGCATTGCCCTTCTTTGATGACAACGGCACGTGGGAGTACGAGTCCTGTCCCTTTTGTGAGGCGGCTGGAAAACTCGGATTGGAGTGACACCTATATATATTATATTCGGAGACGTCTCTCAAATGCCGCCAATTACCAGCTCAACCGCTGCTTCGCTGGGATTCCTGGTGCATCTTTTGGTGAGCAATTCACTGATTCTATAGGTCGGGATGACCTCACCCAACTGTCCGCGGGAGTCTTCCGGTGGTTGATCAACATACGACCAGGATACGTATTGTTTCGCCAAGGGACTTCCTGCATAATCGAGGCATATGTGCCAAGTCGTTTTGCCCGACAGTTTGGCTATGCTCAGCTTTATGTCGGCAATCCGAATACACAACTTGCCTTCAATGGGAATTTGTGCGAAGGTGCTCGAGCCTGGTACTATAGCGTGGCTGGGGGGACAGAGGCAACTTTCCGTTTGCCCGTCGAGGAGCCGAAGAACCTTACCAGCTTCACTTTCTGCACCTGGTATTCTCGGGTAAACCAGTCACCGGATTTTGCCCCCGGGTATACGGGTGTTGAGGGCATTAATGCCTATCTCAAAACACAGTCGGAGTCTGGCAAATGCTCGCACATGATCACCCAGTATTTAAAGGTTCAGAAAGAGCTGGAGAGAGCATCTCAGAGAGAAGCTGAGGGAGGCTCAAGAGAGGAGCTTCGAGTAACCCGGAGTAGAACCAAGCTAGGGCCACAGGAGGGGCCCTCTACCGCCAAGGCTCAAGAATTGGTGAGTAAGCGCCGTCGGGGTCCTACTTCAACTGCTGGTCCTGTTTCAAAGAGGGCTCGGAGGGACTTAGCAACGGAAGTCTCTCCCTCAGAAGACATTTCTGCTGGAGTTGAGGACTGTCCTGAAGACCTCTTTGTCATGGTTGAGGAACCGCCAGAGGATAGAGATCTCCCCAGTTTAATCCGTGCTCCTAGGTCGCACAGAGGGACCTGTAAGATTGCGGAAGAGGGGGAATTGGTTGACAAACCCACTATAGCTGACGAGGAAGAACAGCTCGTGGGAGGGAATGTCCAGATTCCAGGGTTCTCAGCTCGGCCCGAGCCTTCTTCTGCTCGTGAAAGGAGAGACAAGGCACAGCGGTCAGGGCCTCCTAGCGTCTTCATTTCCAGCGCTCGGATAATCGACCCTAGTCCTACCACTGGGGTGATTGGTGGCAAGGCCCCGGTCACCGAGGACCTTTGCGTTGAACTGTCGTCTTCCGCGTCTGATACGGAAAGCGACTTTGAAGATAAAGTCGACTACGGCCATGAACCCGCTTTTCCTGGCCTGAGTAAGTTTTCACACATCTCGGAGGAGAAAATATACGGGGGCGAATCATCGACTGCGTTACCGCTGGCGATAATCCCTGCTGAAGGTACAACTTCCTCGCATGTCGAGGCGATGGAAACAGAGTTGACCCAGCCCAAGGGGATTGAGGCTTCGGCCGCTGAGATAACCTCGGAGGGGGTAGCTGTCGAGGTTGGGGAGCCTTCCGTTTTGCAAGCGACCACCGAGGCTGAGGAAGTTCTTACTCGGCCGGGCGAAGAGATTACCGCTGGAGCTGGGGATACTTCCACTTTGTCAGGAGAGGAAGCAACCGCTGAGGCTGAGGAGATTCGGGTGGAGAGTCCGACTATCAGTACCCGCCAGCTCAATTCCCTGTGGAGGTTCCTGAGGAGGTTGTACCTACTACTCCCTCATTGGTCGTGGAGGCTCCTGCAGAGGTAATGCCTCTGGAAGCGTCAGTGGGCAGTCTTGCTCTTGCTACATCGACGGCCGGCACGGCTCTTGTGCGAGAAGACCCGCCCTATATCCCTTATCCCGTGACAGAAAAAGGGTCGGGAAGCTTCTTAGGTGGTGAAGACATGGGGGAGCTGGCACGTCAGATGGTGCAACAATTCTTCACCTCGATGGGATCATGTATTGATCTCATCTTCCGTGGACACAGCACCTTCCAGTTCGCCCAGAGGCTTCTTGAAAATATGGCCGTGAGCGTCGAATTGGCGGGAGGCCCTTCACTTGCCAGGGCATGCCTGCGGGTGGTAGAGCAACTTGGAGATAACCTGCGGGAGCTGGAATCTTTGGAAGATGCTGGCTCTTTTGATGAAGCCCAGGCCACCTTGACCAGGCTCCTAGCTGATCAGGAACGGGAGCGACAGGAGGCGGAGGCACAAATCGCTGCCGAGATCCGCGACCTTGAATATTCCAAGGCTGAATTTCAGAAATTAGCCGGAGATTCGAGGGAATCTGAGCTTAGTGTGCAGAGCACGGAGCAAGTCATCCTCAGAACTCGGGATATTATCGCTAAGGCGGAAGCTGTTCTTGCGCTAAATGAGGAGAAACTTGTTTCCTCAAAAAGGAGCTTGAGGAGCAACGGGCTGCTACGGCGCGTGCTGAAGAGAGTCTGTCTCTGCAATCTTCCAGGGTGGAATCTCTGCGGATGCAGCTGGCTGCCAGAAGTTTCTTATCTGAGGCGGAGCTGCGGGACCGGGCTATCATGGAGGCTGAGAGGACGCGCCAGCATGAGATTCACCGCCTTAGGGAACAAATCCGTTCCTTGGCGAACCAGGACATTTAGCCTTCTTTTCTTTTTTCTTTTTGTAAAGAAAAGGGACACTCTATTTATTAAGAGTGTTTGTATCCACTTCTATCATTTTTTGATATAATAGAAGTTTTCTTTAAAGCTTTTGTCCCAATTTCTTTGTCCTGTTGTGGATGAGTCCAACTCTTGATCACTAGTCGTGATTACTGAACTTAGGTAGGACTAAGTTCTTTTAATGAGACGCGGTCTTGGCGAGACGCGGCATTAATCCCATAGAATGAGACATGGCATCAATCTATGGGGACTTAGATTTCACCAAGTCTTTTTGACGAGACGCAGCGTCGATCACAGGGTGAGACGCGGTCGTCAGTCTACCGGAACTTAGATTTTACTAAGTCCTTTTACTGAGACGCAGCGTCAATCATAAAGTGAGACGCGGTCATCATTTCATAAGAACTTAGATTCTACTAAGTCCTTTTGATGAGACGCGGCGTCAATCACAAATCGGAACGCGGTCTTCTTGATGAGATGCGGCGTCAATCAAAAGATGAGACGCGGCATTGATCCGTAAAGTAAGACGCGGCTGTCAGTTCCTGGGGTGAGACGCAGCGTCAATCACAAGGTGAGACGCAGCTCTGAATAACGCAAATCTGTCTTGCGCGGATCGGGCAGACGCAAGAGATGCAGCCTTGTCCGCTGAAGGGACGCGGCTTTCCCATCTGCGTCTAATGTGATTTGACTCAAAAGATTTTAGATCTTTGCTCGTCAGGTCTTCACTGTCGATTGGGATTCCGAGTCATCCGTTGATTCCAAGTCAGTTATCCACGCGTCAACTCCTCATTGGACTCAGGAGTTACTGCCCTTAAACGCAAAACCGACGCGGGCGGTTGAAAACCGGCGCTTGCGACGGTTTCCAAAGCGGCGTTCCACGCGTCAATCCTTCACTGGGCTTTGTCAATCGTGCGTGACGGTTCCAATTAACGCCCCATTAATGGCAGTTATTAGGGCCTGCCTATAAATAGGGTGCGCTCCCCTTCTATAATCCAAGCTTGGATTATTTCTCTTTGGATTGCTCTGAGAAGTCCCACCTTCTTCAGAAAAGAGTTTCTTGATAGGGATTCCGTCTCCATGGATGAAGGTAATTCCAAGGATGAAGATGACCCAGAGCTCTCACGCTTCGGTTTGGTCTCTTCAAGAAGAACCCCCTCTCGGATCATCTTGGACGCCTGCGTTTGGGTGCAGAGAGGCCAACTCTGGCCAGAGGTCTCTGCTGGTATGTCCCCCGATGATGTGTATAGCTTAAACTTTGGCATAACCATCTGAATGAAGTCCCGGTGCATTCCTTCTCTGGAATTTGTGCCAGTGACTTGACTTCTCTGAACGCGGGCGCTTGACGCTGGCTTTGCCCATCGCGTTTCATTGCCTTGGCGTGTTTCAGACCTGAATCTTGCAACTCTTGTTCACTCAACAGAGAGATGGCAATTTTCGGCGTTCTGAAATTCTTTGCGTCTGGTGCATTAGGCGCGGGTACAAACTGAGGCCGCGTTTGAATCCTATGCGTAGCGCAGTTTGACTCGCGTCTGTTTGACTGTGCGGGTCATCTCGCGTCTGAAGTCTTGAATGGCTGCCGCGTTCTGTTACTCAGTTTCCTTTATAAAAATGTACTGAGTTCCAGATTTTCTGACTCTCTTGCTTATTCTTTGCAGGTAGGCTTGCTCGTCCTTTTTCAGGTTTGCTGGGCCCCAGAAAGAATATACGGGTGGCGAACTTGCTCCACGTTCGTTTGTGAGAGATTAAATTATGGTCCTCGTCGTTTGTGAGAGATTAAATATATCTCTGACGAGGACCCAACCCTCGCTAAGGTCTCTTCAGATCTTCAGCACTGATCATGTCTGATGGCAAGAGATGGTCAGGGTATGCATGACGGCGATGAGGTTCCGGCGGTTGCGGTGGCGGAGGGATCCTCTTCCTCTCCCTACTCCAGAAGTGACATCGAGGACAGTCGATGTCCTTTGGATGCTGGGGAAAGGGATGGTGATGAAATGGAGGGTTGCAGGGCTTCCGGCTGCCACCCGCCCTCAAGAACACCACTGCTCCTGGCTTTAGTCAGCTAGGGCGCTTTCGACTTTTGCATCATTGCCATGGCGCAATCGGCTCCAATTGTACACCTGGGATCAGATGCGGTTTCAAGGAGTGAGTACGGCCTCTGAGAGAGAGAGGGACTTCTTTGTACTCCTTAATTGTAACACTCAATCTTATTGTATAAGAGAGCGTTTTGTATCACTTTCATATGTTTGGATATATAAATAAAAGTGACACTTTCCTTTTTACTTCTTTTGTCTCGAACTTTTTGCCTTTAGTTGGACATGTAGAAGCAAGGAATCTTTTGACCTCATCAAAATTATGACAGTAATCTTAACAAGTCAAAAGTTATGAGGAAAGATCCTGTTTCAGGAACCTTCATGATACTGTCAGAGGTGCAATGTTAACTTGACAGAAATGGAATGATTTTTGGTGGACCTGCCACTTTATAAAAGAAAGTGACAAGTGGAGTGTGTACCCCCAGAGAAGGTGAACTTTTATCAAGGATTTGGGATTAACTTGATTTAAGATCAGCTGGGGATTTTGATGGAAGCATTGTTTATCGGTGTAATGTTAACCAACAATGCCTCCATAATGAATTTGATACTCGGTTGGGGAGAATATCAAATGAAACTAGACTCGTGGGGAATCTAGTAAGATTTTTACCGTTAGAGGTGTGATATTAACTTAACGGTTTAGAAGTAGTCTTGTCAGAAGTGTAATGTTAACTTGACAAGGACGTGAGTTAGAGGTGTGATATTAACCTAACTCATCAGCATCTCAGTTTTATTTGGGAAAACTGAGGGTGTCACTGTCATAGGTGTGATGTTTAACTTAACAGTGATAGTAATGCTAGAGGTGTAATGTTGAACTTGGCATTAGTCGTCTCGGCTTAAAGAAGTCGAGGAAAGGTCATAGCCATAGGTGTATTGTTGAACTTAGCAATGACTCGGATGCTAGAAGTGTAGTGTTAACTTGGCATCGTCCGTCTCGGCTTGGACAAGGAAGTCGAGGAAAGGTCATAGCCATAGGTGTATTGTTGAACTTAGCAATGACTAGGATGCTAGAAGTGTAGTGTTAACTTGGCATCGTCCATTTCAGCTTCGATATGGAAGTCTGAAGAAAGGTGACTGTCAGAGGTGTGATATTAACTTGACAGACACTCGATGTACCGCTTAGAGGTGTAATGTTAACTTAAACAGTAGTTTGTCAGAGGTGTAATGTTAACTTGACAAGAATTGGCTCGTGATAAGAGCAATTTGAGGACCTGTCATTCTATTGATGAGAATTGACAAGTGGAATTTGAAATGCCAGAGGTATAGTGTTAACTTGGCAAATTTGAGAGTTTGTTACTCTATGCAGAGTTAACAAGCAAGGTTTGTACTCGACGAGGAGTATTCATTACCAGAGGTATAGTGTTAACATAGTAATGATTGCATTTTGTGGTCCTACCATTTTGTGGATGAGAATTGGTAAGGGATTTTTGGAGGGAAGAGTGGAATCAAGTCCACTTAGGATTTTTAGCAAACCCTCAGCTATCAACGGATTTGAGGTGCCTTTACCAACTACCGTTTGAGTTGGGCTAGCCATGCTATTCCCTCAGCATGATAAGTTGTCGAGGACTTATGTTGGGCTTAAAAGCCAACATTTTCCTCTATCCTTAGCCGTCGGAGGCGTTGGATGTTTTGATCAGAGGTGTATTTTTTAACTTGATCGGCAGGATTTTTAGCAAACCCTCAGCTATCAACGGATTTGAGGTGCCTTTACCAACTACCGTTTGAGTTGGGCTAGCCATGCTATTCCCCTCAGCATGATAAGTTGTCGAGAACTTATGTTGGGCTTAAAAGCCAACATTTTCCTCTATCCTTAGCCGTCGGAGGCGTTGGATGTTTTTGATCAGAGGTGTATTTTTTAACTTGATCGGTGGAAGAATACCATTTAGGGATAGTATTTCTTCAGGAATTTGCCATTGATTGGCATCATGAGTGTATCGCCATTTGAGGTTATGAGGCGATACGATCCATTTGAGTAGACTGATTCTACTACAAACGGTCCTTCCCATTTGGGTTGTAATTTTCCTTTCGTCTTGTGCGTCATGACCATGGGTCTTCGGACGGCTAAGACGAGGTCGCCCTTCTTGAAAGTTCGCGATTTGACTTTCTTGTTGAAGGCTCTGGTGATACGAGCTTGATAAAGCTCGATTTGTTGTTGGGCCTGCAGACGCTTGTCGTCCAAGGCTTCCAATTCTTGGAGTCGCTGTCGATGCTTCTCCTCTGTTGTCATCTCCGCTGTCAAGGCGACGCGAAGAGATGGAATTTGGATTTCCAGTGGAAGGACGGCTTCGCATCCGTACACCAAGGAAAATGGCGTGGCTTTAGTTGGGGTTCGCACAGTCGTGCGATAGGCCCATAAGCATTCGGCCAACTTATCGTCCCAGTCTCGTTGACTTTTCGAGACGAATTTCTTGAGAAGCTTGCCAATAGTCTTATTGAAAGCTTCTGCGAGGCCGTTAGCGGGCGGATAGTATGCCGTTGATGACACACTCTGGATTCTGAACTTGGCGCAGAATCTCTGAAAAGCCTGGCTGATGAACTGGGGTCCATTGTCATGGACAATCCGCCGAGGCACACCGAACCGGTAAATAACGTGATGTTTCATGAACTTGATCACGTTAGATGATTTTACCTCCTTCAAAGGGATAGCTTCGGCCCATTTTGAGAAGTAATCGGTTATCGCTAGGATGAACCGATGTCCCTTTGATGATGGTGGGCTGATAGGACCAACCACGTCCATCCCCCACATTTCGAACGGCCAGGTAGAGGTCGTAGAGTGGAGGTATCCTGGTGCTTGATGGATGAAATCGCCATGTATTTGACAGGCGTGACATCTTTGGCATAGGCAACAGCATCGGCAACCATCTTGGGCCAGTAGTAACCCAATCTTTGGAGTCGGTTTGCCAGCTTCGGGCCAGGTTGATGAGCTCCACACGTACCATCGTGGGCTTCTTTCAACACTTCGTGGGCTTCTTTTGATGAGAGGCACCGGAGCAGGATCCCGTCATGCGATCTACGATACAATGTTCGCGAAATCGCATTGTAGTAGAATTTGGAGGCTTTCCTTCGGATGGCAGCCGCCTCCCTGGTGTCTTCGGGCAAGATGCCGTACAAGACAAAATCAATGTAGGGGAATCGCCAGTCTTTAAGCTCTGGATCGGTCGACACTTCAAGTGTTTCCTTACCGCGACGATCTCCCGTTGACCTCTGGTAGTCTCCGAGGGGACTTTTTGGGCAGTATAGGTCGTGGCTATAGACGAATACCTTCTCCATTGCTCCAGCTGGAAGAGCTAAGGAGGCAGCAAGGGATGCAAGTGCATCTGCATGCGCATTTTGCTTGCGCGGTACATGGTCGATGTAGAAGTTTGAAAACCTCTCGGCCATGTGGATTGTCGCGTTGTAGTAGGGTACTAGATCTTCATGCCTGAACTTGGCTGACGATGAGTTTGGAGTCACCGTACGCCTCGAGATTTTTAACGCCAATCTCATCGGCGAATTGCATCCCAATCAAAAGAGCGTTGTATTCCGCCACATTGTTGGAGCAAGGCTCGGTTAGCGAGACAGCTCGGGGAATCACATAATCTTGTGGGGAGACGAGTACTACTCCTACCCCCGCAACTGTGTGTCCCTTAGGGCTTGTTCTTGATGCACCATCGAAGAAAAGTTGCCATACTTGTCCTTCGAACAATGTCTGGGTTAGGCAGGCTTCGGCGACCTCGTCTGGGAGATCCTCGTAGAGTTTAGCTGCCCTCGGATCTGGGTGTTCGGCTAAGAAGTCCGCCACCGCTTGTCCTTTAATGGCTTTTTGGGGTAGGAAGTGCATCTCATATTGAGAGAGCAATATAGCCCATTTCGCCAGTCGGCCGTTCAATGATGAAGGCTTTGTCATGAGTAACCTCAGGGGTTGACTTTGGATATGACATTTATGGTTTGGCCCACCAGATAGTGTCGCATTTTCTGAATAGCGAACACCAGTGCCAAACATTCCTTCTCGATCGGGTTGTACCGATGTTCGGCTCCGATCATCGTTCTACTTAGGTAGTAGATTGCTTGTTCTCGCCCTTGGTCATCATTCTGAGCTAGTAGAGCTCCCAAAGAATGATCCATTGAACGGACGTACACCAGGAAAGGCTTTCCGGATACCGGAGCTGCAAGGACTGGTGGTAGGGTGAGGTATCGTTTGATCTCCTCAAATGCTTGCTGGCAAGCGTCGTCCCAAATGAACGAAACGCCCTTCTTCATCAGCTTAGCGAAGGGTTGGCATCTCCCGGAGAGATTTGAGATGAATCTGCGGATGTATGCCAATCGTCCTTGCAATCCTCTGAGCTCCTTGAGGCTTCTGGGGGGTTGCATCTCTTGGATAGCACGGACTTTCTCCGGATCCAAATGGATTCCTGTGGAAGTCACAACAAACCCTAGGAATTTGCCACTGGCTACCCCCAGGAAGGACTTGGTGGGGTTCATCTTCAATTGATGAACCCGCATGATGTCGAAGACCACCTTCAGATCAGCTATGTGATCTCCTTTAATGCGACTTTTCACCGCGATGTCATCGACATAAAATTCCACCGTTTTGCGTATCTGCTGATGGAAATGGCATTCATGGCCCTTTGGTAGGTTGCCCCCGCATTCTTTAGACCGAAGGGCATGACGGTGTAGCAATATACCCCTAGAGGTGTCCTGAAGGAGGTGTGCTTTTCGTCATCGGGATACATCTTGATTTGATTGTATCCTGAGAACCCGTCCATAAAGGACATTCGCTCGAATCCACAAGTATTGTCAATCATGACATCCGTGATTGGCAATGGGAATTCGTCTTTGGGGCAGACCTCATTTAGATCGCGGAAGTCGATACAGATCAGGATCTTCCCGTTCTTCTTGGCAACGGGTACGATGTTGGCTACCCAATCGGGATGCTGTTCCTCCCTGATAAAGCCAGAGTCAATAAGCTTCCTGACTTCTGATTGGATTGCCTCCATTATTTCGGGACGGAACCGTCGCTGCTGTTGTTTGACAGGTTTTACATCCGGATTGATGTTGAGGCGGTGCATAGCCACTTGAGGATCAAGTCCAGGCATGTCCTCGTAATTCCAGGCGAAGACGTCTATATACTTGTACAAGAGATATTAAATCTTTCTTCTCTGGAGGCGACAGGCCGTCACTTATGTAGATGGGCTTGGGGTTGGTCTCATCTCCTAGGTTGATCTGAACAACCTTGTCATTTGTGGGTGGCTCACGCTGTTCAAAGCGGATATCCCAAAGAGCATTCAAATGTTTGATCCAAGGATCTGTATCAGGTTGGATCATTTCTTCAACTTCATCTTCCAGATGGCCCGTTGAAACCATGTTTACTGAAAGCCCTTTGAAGATGTTGCCGACACTGACATCTGATTCCCACGACGACGTGCCTGATGAGCAGTCATGACTTGACAGTCTCTCCGAATCAGAGGCTGATGGCACTGGAGTTGATATATAGCCCAACCCCCGGCGTGTCTGATGATAGTAATCAGGGGTTTTCCTTTCGGTACAAAGGATCGAAGCAGTGTTCTTCTTCCTTTTTCGAAGTTCAACCCAGGCCTGTTGGTTAGATCATACCCCATGCGCTTCATCATCTTGAGCGCTTTCGGTTCATAATGATCGAACTGAGGGGATTCATCCTCACCTTCCGATTCTTCGTGGGGCATTGGTTCAGACGTGATTCGCCCAAAAAGTATTGGTCTTTGGCCTTTTCGTCTGGCTGGAACCATGAATACAGACTCTTGCGCGTCTCCATTATCCTGGTACGTCCCGAAGGATGATTTTATTGGTACATGCAATGATGTCAAAGCATCCATTGCTGACCAGACATCCTCATCTACGTCGGTACTAGTATCCGACGGTATTGAATCAGACTCACACGCAGGGAAATACGCGAAATCTAAATCTTCATTAATATACCAACCGCCTGCATCGTCGGTGGTATCAACATCGAGCTTATTAGTGCCCTTTACAAGTGGTTCCAACTCCCACAGGCACTCTTCTTTCTCCGGCTCAATGTCAGCTTCATTACCAGAGTCTGGCTCCTCTGGTTGTGGGGTTTCATTAGTCTCCTCCGGATCCTGATATAAGAGGGAGTCCGTGAAATAATTTTCAACCCCTTTAAACGGATGCCTTTCGGCAATCAACGTTCGGACCTGTCCACTCTCGTCAATGTATTTCATGACTTGGTGGAGAGTAGAGGGAACGATGGAATTGCGGTGAATCCATGGTCGTCCCAGCAACAGGTTGTAGGAAGTGTCCGCGTCAATGACGTAACACGTCACTTCCGACTTGAGGCTCCCGATCTGGCATTTGAGCTTGATCTTCCCCATCGGGCGGGAGCTGTTGGCATTGAACCCGTAAATAGTCGTCTGGGTAGGGCTCAGACGATGGGTAGGAATGCCTAGAAACTGCATAACCCGGCGAGGTATGATGCTTAGCGCAGACCCTGGGTCTACCTGGATGCGGTTCACCTCAGATGACCCAATATACCCTGTGAAGTATAGGGGTCGGTCATGCTTCCCTTTAACCTGCATGTCATCTGTTGTGAAGGTGATGCAGGGAGCATTTGGGGAGGTGTGGAGGCAATCCTCTACATCTTCCTCCCTTGGCACGCGGGTCATAAAGACCTCAGCATTTGCCAAAGCTTCTTGTAGAGCCTCTCTGGTTGACTTTGATAGCCTCAGGAGCTCATACAAGGTAATGCGTGCCGGGATGTTGGCTAATTGAGCCAAGACATCAAAACTGTAAGGTGTCGAGGATCCTTCCGTTACACCTTTCGCAAGAACTCGAGAAAACCGTTTCTTTCTGTTTCTCCCCAGGCTGTTTAGAGGAGGGCTTTGTTGGCTCTGCAGCTGGTTGTGGAGGAGCTACTGCTGTCTCGCCATACTGTTTCAGGTATGCCTGCCCCGAACGGGTTCCTGCCGTTGGTGGGTTGGGTTCGCGGGCAGGACTATTGTCTCCTCTTCCGAGTCAGTCAGCGAGGGAACATCAGTATCCGCTTCTCGGGAGGAAGCACATATCACATGGCAAGATGAAGCCTTCCCTTTGCCTTTGGACTTCCTGTTGGTCACAGTCGTCCATTGTTGCTCGTTGACGAGGTCAGGGTGGACCCACATGATTTCCCCTCGAGGTGTAGGGACGGGTACCAAGCCTTTCTCCCGCTGCTGATGAGGGTCTGTGTTGACCACCCTCAGTTCTCCTTTCGGGACAGAGATCACCCCCACGGGTGTCGGGGTCGTGTCCCAAACTGGAGAATCGACGTCATGTTGGCCGTCATCTTCTTCTGCTCCGGTCGGAGTTTTAATACCTCCGCGTCAATCAGAGCTTGAAGGATGTCCTTAAAGACGTAGCAGCTTTTGGTAGGATGTCCGAGCATCCTGTGGTATAAGCAGTAGGTGGGATTGTCGGTCTTGCCGGCTTCCTCCGGGCGCCTAATTTCAGGGAGTTTCAGTCGATTGCTCTTGTTGAGTAATTGAAGAGCGAGTCGACGTGTTCCTCCTTGAAGGAATACTATTTGTTGGCGCGAGGTTGGCTAGAAGAGCCACTCGCTCTGCCTGGTAGAGGCTTGGAGGGAGATTTGGTCTCTGTCGCTAAGTTATCCTTCCGTTTGGTTTGGAGGGATGTGTCTGGTGCACGCCTTGTCGACCTCTCTGGCCTGGGCTTGCCTTCTTCCGCTCTGACGCGGGCGACAATCTCCTCAGCCTGTTCACCTTGCTGGACTAATTGTTTCCAGGTGCGGCTTTCAGCAACTCCTATTGAGCAAGGAGTGAGGTTTGGAGATTATGGCGACATGTTTCCACCAGGGTGGCCTGGGTCATGCCGCTTGGACATCGGAGTGCCATGTTCCGAAATCTTTCTACGAAAGACTTGACGGACTCTCCCTTTCGCTGTTTTGTAGCTAAAAGGGTAGGCATTGTGACCTCCGAATCATCTTCGAAGAAGCGTGTTAGAAACAGCTTCTCCAAGTCGCCCCAGTTCTTGATGGAACCTTCCGGGAGCTTCATAAACCATTCAAAGGCCAACCCTTTTAGGGTGCCAATGAATAGGCGTGCCAGGATGGCATCGTTATCTACCACATTCCCAGTTTGGGATTTGAAGTAGTAGATATGTTGGTTGGGCGACCCTTCCCATCGAATGCTTGGAGAGTTGGAGCCTTGACCTAGGAGGTACGGGACTAAGTCCCACTCGGCCGGATAGGGCCGGACCACTCCAGCTTCTTGGAGATCTTTACGACTGGCAAGGGCGTTGAGTCGTTGCTCCAGTAGACTCATTCTTTCAACATGAGCTTTCTCCGGGTCTGGGTCACTTCCCGCCGGTGCCGAAGGCTTGGACACATCCGAAGTAGATCGTCGTGTCTCATCCGAAGGTTCGGAAGGTGGACTTTTTCTCCTTCCCCTTTACCTTTTGACCTTCTAGGAGGAGATCTCGCTCTTCTTCGAGCAATTTCTCAAGCATATGCTTGAGGGTGTCAATGGATCGCTGCTGAGAGGAGAGTATCTCCATTTGGTGCTTCTGCATCTGTTCTAGATGCTTAGTCGTCTCCTCAGAGGCGCCTACCATGTGGGCAGAAGTCTCCTTCTCGACGGAAGAATTCGAATCCTGCGACTCTATCACAACGGAGTGAGAGTCGTCCATTCTAATGCCGCAGGCTAGGGCATTATAGTCAACTGGGGGAATGGTCCCAGTCCGGGTGCGAGTGTGCTGATACACTCCTTCCGGTTCCGAATCAGACTTATCCGAGCTGATTTTCGGTTGTTTTCCCTGCTTCTGCTTGTCCATGTATGCAGTAAGCTCCGGGTACTCGACGTCAGAGAAGGTTCTCCTTCTGTGGGAGCGTCTTCTTTTGGCTGACGGGGGAATCAGGGTCAGCTGTCTAATTAAAGACGGCTGGTGCGCGCCTGACTCGCAATGGCATCCAGAGAGCATCTGGATGAGCTGTTGACAGCAGCATGGAGAAGTGGCCTGATTGGCACTCCTTTTCCTTGTCAAATAATCCCTCAAATCCGTAGGAGAGGGATTAAATAGACTAGCCTCGCGACGTGGAAGACGGGAGGAAGTCATGCGCTGTGCTGTCTGGACACAGGTTTCAGAAACGCGGCTGTCGCGTCGCGGCTGCGTCACGCGCGTTCTGGCGTCTCTGTTGATATGAGACGCGACTTTCGCGTTGCTGTCTGCTGCGTTGGAGCAGAGAGACTTGGGAGAGAGTGGGCTGCTGGGCCCCACGTCTATGGGCGCGTGCTTCCTGCGTTTGACGAGACGCAGAAGCTTCGCTTTGGCGTTTGGCAAGTTGGTCTTCAGAAGGCTCAACTTGGGGGAGTCTCGCGTTTGGGTCGCCAAACGCGGATCTCTCGCACTGGACGAGGTGCGGGCAAGGCATCGGATCGTACGCTGCGTCCAACCCCAGTCAGAAAACCAACGGTTCCGACTGAGTGTTGACGCGCGCGTCTTCTCTGTCGACGCTCGGCATTCCGATTGCGCCGTGGAGGAAGAGAGAAGCCAACAACTTCCTGGTTTGTAGAACCAGGGGTGTTTGCCCGCGGGTTCTCCTGAGAGACGCTGACGCGGGCGTTCTGTGCGACACGGTCGATCGCACCAGTAGATGTGCCGGGGACCACGCGGGCCTTCAGAGAGGCGTTGGCGCGTGTGTTCTGCGCGACGCGGTGATCGCAGCAGAGGTGTCTGAGTTACGCGGGCCTTCTGGGAGGCGTCGGCGCGTGAACCAAACTTGGCACAGTGGGCAGCAGGAGCACCCGACAGAGCCTCAGATTGGGCTTCAGGGGGCTGTCCACTTGAGACCCTGCGGCAGAGACGCGGGTCTTTGGCTCTTGGAGCCAGAAGAGAGGAACTCTTCATACTTCGCCTGGTCGAACTCGACGAGTGATTCGACCATTTTCCCCTTACGGAGAACGTCATCTTGCACCACGGTGCGCTCGTCAGTAACGAAGGTAGTTCCCCAGCGGGAGTCGCCATCTCTTGTATGCGCCGAAAAAAGAAAGAGGGAATTGCTGTAAAGATTTCTTTGAATCAGATGAAAAGATTACAACAAGACTTTTCCTTCCAGTTACAAGGGAGTGG
>JAVJIF010020172.1:0-109959 GCA_038442645.1 Agave tequilana | reverse complement strand
GAGGAAGTAAGGAAATGAGGAAGTATAATTGCTTACTTCCCTATCTATCCAAACACCGGAAAAGAAAAATAAGAAAACTCCTTTTCCTTCTCTCTTTTCTCTTTTACACAACCATTTCCTCGCTTCAAAGTGCTACAGTTATTTTGTGGTCATGTAAATCTTATTTATAATAAGTTGTAGCACAAAACAGTTAATTTTTTGATCATGTAAATCTTACTTGCATTCTAATTACAGTCTATTTTTTATTTTTCTTAATTAATTTTTATTTTAATATTATTTTGCGGTCAACTTTGTGGTCAACTTTTCCACTTTCACTTTCACATTACCATCCAAACACCGAAAAAGACATAACATTTTCCAAATCACACTTCCTAACAACATCCAAACACGGAAAACTTACTAACCAATTCCAAGTTCCAAAGGGAACTATTACCAATTCCTCACTTCCTTACTTCCTCACTTCCACCGTCAACCAAACAGGCCCTAGTGAATTGGGAAAAAAAATAATGACACCCTTGTAAATTTTTCAGGGCCTTCTCATTTTTGGAGTGTGTAACGCCCCGATCCGGCGGGTACGGAGACGTTACTGCGACGTATATACGCAGGTCAGAAATACCCTCACGTATATATTCTAAGCATCAGTACAGGCAAGAATCAGATTACGGAAGCAAGTGGTGCATTATACATTCCAACACATGAGTACAATTACAAAGTTATCACCAGAGGTGATAAATATTACAAGAATATTACATCACCGACAGGCGCAAATGCGAGAATACAAGTAGATGTACAAGTATGAACAGTACAAAAGGCACTCACGAGTGTACAAAAGGAAAACTCGAGAGGCATACAGGAGGCCTGGAAGGATAGAGCTCTGAACGGTCTGCTGGAGATCCACGCTACCGCTGCGCCACTCTGATCAGCAACTGGGAGATTCACACGCTCCAAGCTCCAAGACCTGGACATGAGGATCCAGAGGAGTCAGAACTCCCGGCGAGTGGTGATGCGAAAGCCAGGTGGCGAACAAGATAAGCACAAGTGTTATCGATAAATCTGGATCATAAACATGAAAATCATGCCGTATGCAACAGCATACAGGAGCAAGTAGATATACCACAATTGATGTCAAGCAGGGAAGTCTCATAGGATGATCAGATAAGAGCAGGAGACAGGCTGGTTAGAATACAAGTAGAAAGCAGGACATGAACAGGTATAGTATAATAATCATAAAACCAGAAATCTGAAGTAAAACTTGATGAATGCAATTGTAACGAGACAAGTGGTATAACCAAGCATGTAGAGCAACATAACAAGTTATTATCTTGGCATTTTATTATTACTCGCCTGACCCATATATCTAGGTATGTGTCCTGGTGTACATCTCAACACACATGCATCCATATTATAAGTAAGTCGAGATTGGTTTTCGGAAGCTGATGAAGAACTGATAGCTCATACTTATAGTAGTTCCCGACCGCCCGGGCCACGTGGGAACGATGAGGACGTTATCCGAGAGCGCTATCCTCAACTTTTCACATCTTGATTGGTAAGACTCTTTCCTTCTATTCTTCTCTACCGTTATCTTCCATCTTACCCTTCTCTATCTGTTACTTTTCCTGTTACCTTTCACCTTATGAAATTTCGAGGACGAAATTTTTGTAAGGTGGATGGATTGTAATACCCCGTTTCCGGAATACGTACTTAGTTGCGTATTCAGCTTTTCGATCGTATTTTCCGATTTACTTCCCGTATTTGACCGATTTCAGTTTCAAATATCATTTTCCAATATATTAGATTTTATATGATTTTCTGATTTTTTCCTGAATTTAAATGCATTTCTTCAAAACCGGTGTCGACCAGTGTCACTGATCGATTCCCGAATTTTATTTTCCAAACAGTTAGGAATTTCTAGAAAGTCCTTAGGCTTTATTTCTTAGAATCCTGTTTTCTATCTAAATACTTTTTCTGAGAATTTTATGAATTTATGAAATTCCAACGGAGTCGGTAGATAACTGATTTCGGGATTTTTAGCTTTAAAACTATAAAGTATTTCTTCAAACGGGTTTCACTATAAGTCTTCATACATTATTATTGATTTTGGTAAATTTTGCGAGTCGTTTCGAGATACTTGAATTTCGAACGATTTCGGTATTTTTCGAAATGTTTTCCGTATCTTAACTTAAACCAGGAACCTGTGTTTCCGATATTTTTATTTTGGAGATCAAGAAAATATCTTCATTATCAAATTCTTTTCCTTTTTCCTTTTCTCTATTTTTCTTTCCTTCTTTCACAAGCCAAAGAATTTCCTAATTTCCAAAATTCCAACAATTCCAATTTTTCCACAAATATCCCAAGTTCCACACTCTTCTACCATTAATGCCCTCATTCTCTCTCTCTTCCATGGCCGGCACCATTGGCCAAGGGAGACACCTCATCTCCCCTATTTGCACAAAACCCCCTCTTTTCTACATTATTTCACCTCCTTTACAAAATCAAAACCTATATAATCTCTTCCTTTACAATTCTTTTCTCTTTTCTTCACTTCAACAAGATTTTAGCCTTCACAATCCCTTCTCCATCTCAAACTCAAACCCTAGTTCCAAAGCAACACCTAGGTCTTCATCTCCATCCCAAGCAACCACCACTTCGTTGGATTGGAATCGTCCGCGATATCGTCGAGGATCACTTTGGTGCTTTTCGTCGACCTCGATCTCTTCGAACGTGTAAAGCTTCACATAACCGTTCGAAGTGAGTATTTTTACTCACCAAGACTAGACAAACTTCCTTGTTTACTTGTGTTGATCATTCATGTACACTTGTGCCATAAAAATCATATTTTTAGCCCATCAAACAACCATCAGAAAATCTGTTCTGTTACTGTTTTCCCCACGATTAGTCGACTTAACCTAGGGACCAGTCGACTAACCCACCTTAGTTGAAACTTAACCTTTTCTGATTTCACAGTTTTAGTCGACTAAGCCATATTACCAGTCGACTAGACCCCCTAGTCGACCACATTTTTAACCTAGTCGACTAATCTTTCCCTGGACCAGAAAACACCAACTCTCGGCTCCAGTCGACTTATCCTAACTATTAGTCGACTTAGAACCTCTAGTCGACTACCCATTCCTCCCTAGTCGACTACTGTTTCCTGAAATAAAACACCAACTCTCTGTATCACAGATTCAGTCGACTTAAGTATCTGTTAGTCGACTTATAATCATTGTTAGTCGACTAACCTTTCCACCCAGTCGACTAACTTTTCCTGAAACCAGAATTCCAACTCTCTGGAACCCAGTTTTAGTCGACTAATCCAGACTGTTAGTCGACTAGAGACCACTATTAGTCGACTAACTCCTCCACCTAGTCGACTAATTCTGGCTATTTGTTATAGTTGATTCCTTTTCTGAATTGGATCTTATCATTGGTACATATGTCACATATATTGTTCTTGTTATACTTCATGACTGGTATTACATGACATGTTACTTGATGGACATTACTTCTTGTTACTTTATGACTTATTATTGTATAGTCTCATTCCATAACTTGTTAAGAAATGGATATCACCACTTATCATGCCATCACTTGAACCAAGCATGATACACTTGACTTTGTATAAATGGACCAACTTACATATGGGTCGGGGGAAACAAGCGGATATCGATATGTGTTCGTGTTTACAGTGGCATTAGGTATATTGTACAATTATATTTCCGGTCTGACCTGAGGGCCTCCAGGGGACCGAGGGGAGTGCTTGCTCCCTATTCCTGAATACTGTCATGACAAAGGGCATACATAAGTCCCTCCTGATAGGCCTTGCGGCTGGTTCCGTTATCAAGCAACGGAACACCCTGGACCGTGGTCCCGGGCATGCACGGGACCCACTGTAAACATAGTTCGTTGATACCCCCGCTGTTTCCAATAACAACCTTGCTTTACTAGGATATGGATCTATGTGCTCTGGGACGCTGGGTCACATAGTTAGATATCACAGTAAGACAAGTAATAATAATAAGACGTTAACTGTAGATTCATTGTATTAGGATTTTATCTCTTCATGCTTTTCATACTTGTTAGTTGATATTCCTTATAACTGTTTCATCCTTCCTTATTCATGTCCCTTAGCCACTTGGCTATAGTTTGTTTATTGTTATATGTCTTGACTCCTTGGATTTGCACATTCAGATTCCGAAGCTTGGAACGAAGTGGAGCCATCCACAGAGGACCAAGCTTACCTTAGTGAGCAGGCGGACTAGTTCCAGTCCCCTCGTGCCAGACTTACCTTTTGACTCACGAGATCTTCTTTCTACTTGTGAGCTTTTTGTATACATGTTTGTATATATTTCTTTTGGACTTGGTTATGATGTAATACACATGTAATGTGTAATACTTTATAATATCCTGTGATAACTTTGTATGTGTACTTCTTGTGTTGGCATATGTATGAATACCACGCTTTGTCGTGTACTCTGATCCTTGTTGTACTTTTATGCTTAGCGTATATACGTGAGGGCATTTTCTGACCTACGTATATACGTCGCAGTGACGTCTCCGTATCCGTCAGGATCGGGGCGTTACAGGTTGGTATCAGAGCCTAGGCTCTCAAACCTAAAGTACAATCAAGCAGCAAATTACTGAAATTTGCTACTGCCAACTACAATGTACAAAGTTATTGAGTCCTTCTTGATTCCTTCTTGATTCCTTCCCTTGTATCCTAAACTCCTTCCATTTGTTTCCAAATTCCAGTTATCTTTCCCAATTCGGTATGGAGAGAAGGACGGGACGTAACCACTCCGGGCAAGCGTCGAATGGACCCACGGGAGAGAATATGGATATTCTAAGGGTCATTCAGACGATGATGGAGAACCAGCAGCAACAGACGGAACTTCTCCGGCAAGAGTTGACAACTCCAAAGGAACAGAGGCCGGGGAACATTTCAGACTTCAGGAGGCTGCAGCCAGCTATATTCACGGGGGAAGAGAAACCCCTGGATGCTGAGCAATGGCTGACAGATACATCAGATCTGCTGAACGCAGCCCGAGTACCAAAGGAGAATCAAGTCGAGGTCGCCAAGATACAGTTGAAAGATGTAGCTAGAACTTGGTGGCTTGCTGAAGAGGCCAGACTGGAGAAGCCTGTCACCTGGGACACGTTCTCCAAGAGTTTCTACAGCAGATTCTTCCTGCTACTGCTCAGAAAGATATGGAAGAGCAGTTTATCAGACTCCAGCAGTGGAACAAGTCCGTGGATGAGTATGCCGCGGAGTTTCTTAGACTTAGCCGCTTCGCGCCGTACATGGTAACGGATGAGGAGAAGCGAGCAAGCAGATTCCAGCAGGGCCTGCAGATGGACATACAGGTCTTCTTGATGCCCAGCAACTGAAGACTTATTCAGAGGTTCTCACCATAGCTCGAGAGGTGGAGCGTGGGTTAGAGAAGAAGCAAGAGAACCAGATGAGGAACCAGGCCATGAAGAGGCCGTTTGTACCAATGGGAAAGAGGAGGCCCATACAGAGCAGTGAAGGTTCAGGCCAGGCAACCATTCAGACCAGTTCCTTACCAGATGGTTCGACCAGGTCCTATCTGCAACTTTTGCAGAAACCAGGCATTCTCAGCAGAATTGCCGTAGGGCAAATGGATGGTGTTTGGTGTGTGGATCTCGAGATCATTCCATTGAAGCTTGTCCACACAGGAGAATGGGGATAACCAATCAGACCTTGCCAGCACTTCAGGGACCAATGGACAGAGGGCACTTCCAGGGCCACTTGGGCAGAGGAATCAGGGACCAGTGATGAGGAGAGCTCTTCCCCTTCCTCCACAGCATGTTGTTCGCCCAGTCCAGAGAGGAGCTAGGACTGCAGCAGGGCGTGGTAGAGGTCAGGCTTACAATCTGACTGCAGAAGAGGCTGAGGCTTCAGAGGAGGTGATAACAGGTAACATCAGAGTTCATTCAAAACCTGTTCTCGCTCTCTTCGATTCAGGTGCATCCCATTGTATATCTCAGACCATTTTGTGGCATTGCATTCTATACCTGTTAGATCATTAGACCACAAATGGGAGATTAGTACAGGGAATGGGGTAGTCATATCCTCTAGAGTTTGTACTGATTGTCCAGTAGAACTTTGTGATAAGATCTTGTCCATAGATATGCTCGTACTAGACACCAAAGGGTACGACGTAATCTTAGGCATGACCTGGCTCAGTCAGTACTATGCAGTGATTGACTGTAGGGAGAAGAAGATTAATTTCAGGATTCCTCTTCAACCTGAATTCCAATTTAGTGGAGAAGTGAAGTCTACAAGGGAAAGACTCAGATGACTACTTCGGAGGTTCAGAAGGGAGGGAGTACCGGTGTGGGATGAATTCCCAGGAGTGTTTGCTGAGATCTCAGGACTTCCACCGGAAAGGGTGATTGAGTTCTCCATTGAGACAGTTCCAGGAGCAGCTCCTATATCCAAGGCTCCGTACAGGATGGCACCGACGGAGTTAGAGATTCTGAAGAAGCAACTGCAGGAATACTCAGACAAAGGATTGATTAGACCAAGTACTTCACCATAGGGAGCTCCAGTGCTATTGGCGAGTAAGAAGGATGGTGGTAAGAGGCTTTGTGTTGATTATAGAGAATTGAACAAAGTTACCATCAAGAACAAGTATCCCTTACCAAGGATTGATGATTTGTTTGATCAGCTTCATGGAGCCCGAGTATTCTCTAAGTTAGATTTGCAGTGCAGTCGGGTTACCATCAGCTAAGGGTGAGGAAAGAGGATATTCTGAAGACGGCATTCAGGACCCGTTATGGCCACTATGAGTTTCTAGTTATGCCTTTCGGAGTCACTAATGCCCCTGCAGTTTTCATGGATTTGATGAACAGAGTGTTCTCGCCCTTTTTGGATCAGTTCGTTGTGGTGTTTATAGATGACATCTTGATCTATTCAAAGAACAACAGGGAGCATGCAGAACACTTGAGGATTGTTATTGCAGACTCTACAGCAGGAGCAGCTTCATGCTAAGAGGAGCAAGTGTGACTTTTGGTTGGACAGTATGGCCTTCCTTGGACACATAGTTTCAGCAGAAGGAATTTCAGTTGATCCTAGCAAAGTCCAGGCGGTGAGAGATTGGCCAATTCCGAGGACGGTGACTGAGATTAAGAGTTTCTGGGACTAGCCGGATATTACCGACGCTTTGTCCAAGATTTCTCTAGGATTGCAGCTCCGTTAACCCAGCTCACTCGAAAAGAGAAAAGGTACATATGGACAGAGGAATGTACGGCAGCTTTGAGCAATTGAAGCAGAGGCTCATTTCAGCTCCAATCTTGAAGACTCCCTCAGGGAGAGGAGGGATGGTCATATTCAGTGATGCATCAGGAAAAGGCCTGGGGTGTGTACTTATGCAACATGATCATGTCATAGCTTATGCATCTAGGCAACTGAAGACTCATGAGCGGAATTACCCAACTCATGACTTGGAGTTGGCAGCTGTATCTTTGCCTTGAAGATTTGGAGGCATTATCTTATGGGGGATAAAGTGTTGATTTATACAGATCACAAGAGCCTCAAGTATATCTTTTCACAGAAAGAGTTGAACATGAGGCAGAGGAGATGGCTTGAACTGATGGCGGACTATGATATTGACTTGCAATATCATCCAGGCAAGTCAATACAGTTCCAGATGCACTGAGCAGGATGCCAGAGAATAGAGTGCTTGTCCAGCTTACTCAGCAGAAGGAGTTGATTCAAGACATCATCAGATTGGACTTGATGTTGGTACAAGGAGGTGATAAGGCAGGACAGTTCATGACTTTACAGATTCAGTCAGCATTGATAGATGAGATCAAGGAAGCTCAAAAGGGAGATCCCAGATTACAGAAATTCCGAGATCAGGTAGAGGCTGGATTGAGGACTGATATCTGTATTCATCCAGATGGTGCTCTATATTTTGGTAGCAGACTTTGTGTTCCCCAAGGAGAAGTCAGACAGAAGATTTTAGAGGAAGCACACAGTTCAGCATATTCCATACACCCGGGGGGAAACAAGATGTATCATGACATCAAGAAGCAGTTTTGGTGGAATGCTATGAAAAGGGAGATAGCTCAGTATGTAGCCAAGTGCTTGGTGTGCCAGCAGATAAAGATAGAGCATCAGAGATCAGCCGGACTTCTACAACCTTTACCGATACCTAAGTGGAAGTGGGAGCACATCACCATGGATTTTGCCACGGCATTGCCTCGCAGTCCTAAAGGTAATAATGCTGTGTGTGGGTAATCATTGATCGCCTCACCAAGTCAGCTCACTTCATACCATTCAGGGTGGGTCAGACAACAGAGGTTTTGGCAGACAAATACATGAAGGAGATAGTTCGTCTACATGGAGTTCCTGTTAGTATTGTATCAGATAGAGACACCAGATTCAGATCTCATTTCTGGGAAAGTCTCCAAGAGAGTTTGGGAACTCGTCTGAAATTCAGTACATCATATCATCCTCAGACAGACGGACAATCTGAAAGGACTATCCAGATCCTTGAAGATATGCTGAGAGTCTGCATGATTGAGTTTAAGGGATCATGGGAAGATCATCTTCACTTGGCTGAGTTTTCTTATAATAACAGTTATCAGGCAAGTATCAAGATGGCACCTTTTGAGGCACTGTATGGAAGAAAGTGCAGATCACCGATTTGTTGGGATGAAGTCGGTGAGAGGAGACTATTGGGGCCAGAGATCCTGATTCAGACAACAGAGAAAGTCAGAATCATCAGAGATCATCTCAGGGCAGCTCAGAGTCGGCAGAAGAGTTGGGCAGATTCGCAGAGAAGGCCATTGGAATTCCAGGCAGGAGATCATGTGTTCTTGAAGATATCACCTACCAGAGGAGTTATCCGGTTCGGTACGCGTGGAAAGCTTAGTCCGAGATATATCGGCCCATTCGAGATTTTGGACCGAGTGGGAGATGTGTCTTACAGATTGGCATTACCGCCATCTTTGGACGGAGTGCACAATGTTTCCACGTGTCTCAGTTGAGGAAGTATGTCAAGGATGATAGTCATATTCTGGATCATTCCGAACTGGAACTACAGCCGGACTTATCATATCAAGAGCAGCCAATGGCCATTTTGGATAAGAGTGTCAAGACACTGAAGAACAAGGCTATACCTTTAGTGTTGGTGTCTTGGAACCGGCATGCGCCAGGAGAGGCCACGTGGGAACGAGAGGACGTTATCCGAGAGCGCTATCCTCAACTCTTCACATCTTGATTGGTAAGACTCTTTCCTTCTATTCTTCTCTACCGTTATCTTCCATCTTACCCTTCTCTATCTGTTACTTTTTCTGTTACCTTTCACCTTATGAAATTTCGAGGACGAAATTTTTGTAAGGTGGATGGATTGTAATACCCCGTTTCCGGAATACGTACTTAGTTGCGTATTCAGCTTTTCGATCGTATTTTCCGATTTACTTCCCGTATTTGACCGATTTCAGTTTCAAATATCATTTTCCAATATATTAGATTTTATATGATTTTCTGGATTTTTCCTGAATTTAAATGCATTTCTTCAAAAACCGGTGTCGACCAGTGTCACTGATCGATTCCCGAATTTTTATTTTCCAAACAGTTAAGAATTTCTAGAAAGTCCTTTAGGCTTTATTTCTTAGAATCCTGTTTTCTATCTAAATACTTTTTCTGAGAATTTTATGAATTTATGAAAATTCCAACGGAGTCGGTAGATAACTGATTCCGGGATTTTTAGCTTTAAAACTATAAGTATTTCTTCAAACGGGTTTCACTATAAGTCTTCATACATTATTATTGATTTTTGGTAAAATTTGCGAGTCGTTCCGAGATACTTGAATTTCGGACGATTTCGGTATTTTCCGAAATGTTTTCCGTATCTTAGACTTAAACCCAGGAACCTGTGTTTCCGATATTTTCATTTTTGGAGATCAAGAAATATCTTCATTTATCAAATTCTTTTCCTTTTTCCTTTTCTCTATTTTTCTTTCCTTCTTTCACAAGCCAAAGAATTTCCTAATTTCCAAAATTCCAACAATTCCAATTTTTCCACAAATATCCCAAGTTCCACACTCTTCTACCATTAATGCCCTCATTCTCTCTCTCTTCCATGGCCGGCCACCATTGGCCAAGGGAGACACCTCATCTCCCCTATTTGCACAAAACCCCCTCTTTTCTACATTATTTCACCTCCTTTACAAAATCAAACCCTATATAATCTCTTCCTTTACAATTCTTTTCTCTTTCTTCACTTCAACAAGATTTAGCCTTCACAATTCCCTTCTCCATCTCAAACTCAAACCCTAGTTCCAAAGCAACACCTAGGTCTTCATCTCCATCCCAAGCAACCACCACTTCGTTGGATTGGGATCGTCCGCGATATCGTCGAGGATCACTTTGGTGCTTTTCGTCGACCTCGATCTCTTCGAACGTGTAAAGCTTCATATAACCGTTCGAAGTGAGTATTTTTACTCACCAAGACTAGACAACTTCCTTGTTTACTTGTGTTGATCATTCATGTACACTTGTGCCATAAAAATCATATTTTTAGCCATCAAACAACCATCAGAAAATCTGTTCTGTTACTGTTTTCCCCACGATTAGTCGACTTAACCTAGGGACCAGTCGACTAACCCACCTTAGTTGAAACTTAACCTTTTCTGATTTCACAGTTTTAGTCGACTAAGCCATATTACCAGTCGACTAGACCCCCCTAGTCGACCACATTTTTAACCTAGTCGACTAATCTTTCCCTGGACCAGAAAACACCAACTCTCGACTCCAGTCGACTTATCCTAACTATTAGTCGACTTAGAACCTCTAGTCGACTACCCATTCCTCCCTAGTCGACTACTGTTTCCTGAAATAAAACACCAACTCTCTGTATCACAGATTCAGTCGACTTAAGTATCTGTTAGTCGACTTATAATCATTGTTAGTCGACTAACCTTTCCACCCAGTCGACTAACTTTTCCTGAAACCAGAATTCCAACTCTCTGGAACCCAGTTTTAGTCGACTAATCCAGACTGTTAGTCGACTAGAGACCACTATTAGTCGACTAACTCCTCCACCTAGTCGACTAATTCTGGCTATTTGTTATAGTTGATTCCTTTTCTGAATTTGGATCTTATCATTGGTACATATGTCACATATTGTTCTTGTTTATACTTCATGACTGGTATTACATGACATGTTACTTGATGGACATTACTTCTTGTTACTTTATGACTTATTATTGTATAGTCTCATTCCATAACTTGTTAAGAAATGGATATCACCACTTATCATGCCATCACTTGAACCAAGCATGATACACTTGACTTTGTATAAAATGGACCAACTTACATATGGGTCGGGGGAAACAAGCGGATATCGATATGTGTTCGTGTTTACAGTGGCATTAGGTATATTGTACAATTATATTTCCGGTCTGACGAGGGCCTCCAGGGGACCGAGGGGAGTGCTTGCTCCCTATTCCTGAATACTGTCATGACAAAGGGCATACATAAGTCCCTCCTGATAGGCCTTGCGGCTGGTTCCGTTATCAAGCAACGGAACACCCTGGACCGTGGTCCCGGGCATGCACGGGACCCACTGTAAACATAGTTCGTTGATACCCCGCTGTTTCCAATAACAACCTTGCTTTACTAGGATATGGATCTATGTGCTCTGGGACGCTGGGTCACATAGTTAGATATCACAGTAAGACAAGTAATAATAATAAGACGTTAACTGTAGATTCATTGTATTAGGATTTTATCTCTTCATGCTTTTCATACTTGTTAGTTGATATTCCTTATAACTGTTTCATCCTTCTTATTCATGTCCCTTAGCCACTTGGCTATAGTTTGTTTATTGTTATATGTCTTGACTCCTTGGATTTGCACATTCAGATTCCGAAGCTTGGAACGAAGTGGAGCCATCCACAGAGGACCAAGCTTACCTTAGTGAGCAGGCGGACTAGTTCCAGTCCCCTCGTGCCAGACTTACCTTTTGACTCACGAGATCTTCTTTCTACTTGTGAGCTTTTTGTATACATGTTGTGTATATATTTCTTTTGGACTTGGTTATGATGTAAACACATGTAATGTGTAATACTTTATAATATCTTGTGATAACTTTGTATGTGTACTTCTCTTGTGTTGGCATATGTATGAATACCACGCTTTGTCGTGTACTCTGATCCTTGTTGTACTTTTATGCTTAGCGTATATACGTGAGGCATTTTCTGACCTACGTATATACGTCGCAGTGACGTCTCCGTATCCGTCAGGATCGGGGCGTTACAATCATGAGTAGAGAGTTAATCATAACAGGTATCAAGTTTTAATCATGATAGTGACAAGTGATCTGGCAGGTGACAGGTAATAAGTCATGTCATGAACAAGGAACACGTGTCAAGTAGCAAGTCGGGTGTCAGGTGATGACATAACAGTTGACAAGTAATACAGACATGTGTCAGATATTAGCATGTAGATGGTAGGTATCAAGCAAAAGCATGACAAGTATTAACATATCAAGCTTGTCAAGTGATAGAACAATAATTGAACACAATCAAAGAAAGTGTTAGTTCCAAACAGCATAAATTGTGAATAATACAAGTCGATCGATGAAATGGAAAAGTCAAGAAGAAAGCGAGAACACTCGCCTAAGTCGTAGTGAAATTCCTGATCTCCGGAATCTAGGAAATCAACGCGTCAGTGCGTTAGAGAGAAGGTGATAGAGAGAAGAGGAAATCAAGAGAGAGAAAGAAAGAGAGAGGAGAGAGAATGTGAGAGCTAGAGAGAGACGTCCATGGAGAGAGAGTACATAGAGAGAGAGTATGTACAGGGGGACGCGAGTTTGAGAGTGAGACGCAGGGGTCGCAGACGCGGGAGTAGCAGACGCGGGAATAGCAGATACGGGAGTAGCAGACGCGGGAGTAGCAGACGCGGGGTTTGCGTCGCATAGATGCCATAAACGCGAAACCTGCGTTCAAGTCAGGACGCGAGGAGAACGCGGACGTGGGTTCTGCATCGCGTTAACACAAGAAGAACACAGACGCGGGCATGGGCTCTGCGTCGTGTTGACACGAGAAGGACACAGACGCGGGCATGGGCTCCGCGCCGCGTCAATACAGGAACGCGCGGATCGCGTTAAGAAATTGCCTAGACGCGGGGTGAAGATCCGCGTCAGCAATCAACAGAGAGGAAGAGAGGAAGGGAAAGGTGATTTCGGGGTGGTGGGTGTTTATTTGGTGAAGATGAAGGAGGTGATGATGAAGGTGATGTTTGGAGGTTGAAGTAGTGGAGATGGAGGTGGTGTTGAGATGGTGAAAGTGATGGTGGAAATAAAGACGGTGGTGAGATGGTGATGAAAAAGGTTAAGCAAAGATGGTGGTGGTGACGTTAGTGTTGTCGTTGCAATTATCACGGACCGAATGATTACCGAAATAATCGTGAACGATTACCGGAATAATCATCGGAGATATTGCCGACGAAGAAGAGCTCGGCCCCAATCCAAGGAGGGTGGCCGGCCCTAGAGAAGATGATGGGGTGGTGGTTTTGTGGAGAGGTTTGTGGTGGGTAGTTTTGGAGAAGGTAAGGAGAAGGTGGAGGCTTTGGTGGAGTTTTGGGGTTTGTGATGATTGAAATGGAGATGGAGGAGGAAGAAAATGAAGGTAGGGAATTGGAGAAGTGTTGTGGTGGTTGTGTTTGTGGTGGAGATGAAGGAGGAGTTGGTGGTGGTTAAGATTTTGGTGAAGAGAAAATTGTAGTGGAAGGAAGAAGGAAAGGTTTATATAGGATTTGGAATTGTGAAGGTGATGTAAAAAATATTTAGGGATGGGGTTTTTTGTAAAATGGAGAGGTGAGGTGGCTCTTTGGCCGGCCATGGTGATGGGAGAGGAGTTTGAATGGTTTGGGATATTTTGGAGAAGATATTTTTGGTGGAGGAGATATTTTTGGAGGAAAGATGTAGAAGATAATGGAAGAATGGAGAAGTTTGTAGAATTTGGTGGAAAGAAAAAAGGAAGAAAAAGGAAAAAGAAAAAGGAAAAGAAATGAAAAAAGGAAGATATTTTCTTGAAAGAAAAAGTGAAAATGATTAGAGTGGCGGATTCCCGGGATTCAGTTGCGGATGCGGAAAACTTTCGGAAAAATACCGGAATCGTCCGAAAATCAAGTATCTCGGAACGACTCGCAAAAATTCTCAAAAATCAAGAATATTATTCTAAGAATCACGGTGAAATCCATTTCAAGAAATTCTTTATAGTTTTTAAATTAAAAATCTTGGAATCAGCCGCCAATATCGGTCGACACCAAATCTGACAGAAATCTGATAAATTCTGAAAATTCCCAAAAAATGTATTAAGGAAGAGAATATGATTCTAAGATACAATGTGAAAGTGGAATTTAGAAATTCAATTCTTATTGGAAACAAAAAATCCTGGAATCAACCAGCGATACTGGCCGACACCAAATCCGGTAGAATTTTCATAAATTCATAAAATCCTTAGAAAAAGTATTTAGATAGGAAATGTGATTTTATGAAATAATGTAAAAAGACACTACTAATAATTCCACTCCGTTTGTTAAATTAAAAATCCAGGTATCGGTCGGCGGTGCTGGTCGATACTGGTTTTGAAGATTTCCATTTAATTCAGGAAAATTCCAGAAAATCATAGAAAATCTAAAATATTAGAAAATGATGTTTGAAACTAAAATCGGTCAAATTTGAATACCAGAAAGACCAAATTGAGTAATACGCTAGGATCGGGTCCCTGGTTCAGAGAAGGGCAGACTCTGAGTCCACGAATCCGGATCCAAGACAAAATGATCATACAAAATAATTCACAATACAAAATAAATACGGAAAGTAAATCGAAAAATACGATTAAAAAATCTGAATACGCAACTAAGTACGTATTCCAGGAGTGGGGTGTTACAGAGTGGCAATATTTGTTCGCTGTTTTGTGGGTACCTTGATCAATTTCGTGGGTGCCATAATCTAATGAGAATGCTAATGAATTTAGTGGTACCAATATCCGATTCCGGGCACGAAGCTTAAAGCGCACGCCTATAGCGGCGGACGTGAGGTCATGATCTTCCGTTGGTTTGGATCCGACGGCAGATCTTTCATCCTGCTGGCGACCTGAGGGATGAACTTACGAGAGAGCCCATGGCCGTTAGTCCAATGGTGACTCGACTTTCACCCTTCCAGAGGAGTAGTTAGGCGCCGCGTTAAATGCGGAGATTCGGCGGTTAGAGAATCAGCTGTACTTGGCACGATACTATTCGTTGTTGTTGCTGTTTGCTGTTGGAGATAGAAAATTCAACGGAAATTCCAACACGCAGCACGCAACTGCGTTTCAAATCTTGACGGACTCTCTGAATCTCGTGCGAAATCACTCAATTCACACCGGCGAGTCGGCGACGCGCCATTTGCTCTCTCTAAATCTCGTGGAATTTACCAATTCGCCCCTAAGTCATCGCTGGCTTCTCTGTCCTTTCAAAATTCGAACTTTACCTTTTGATCTGGTTATTTGGCTAAGATTTGGAGTTGGAATCGCTTCAGATCTCTGCGATTCTGATTCGAAATCCTTCACAAGTAAGATCTTTTTACCCTTGATTTTTTTTATAAATTACAGTTTTAGTTCGTTCTAGTCATTCTCGTATGCTTAATTTTTTTTCTTCTAACTTCTTGAAACGATGGAGAGAACTAGAAGGGGGATGCGTTACTTGAGCCGCATTTTGAAATGTTCTACGAATTTAGATCGTTCTGTTCCTGTTGAATTAGTAGAGAATCTAGAGTCAACGGGAAAATTGTGAGTTATTTTGTTCTAAGTTTTTAAATTTATTTTTTTAATCACTTTGTATCGATCAAGATTTTCGTTTGATCCTTCTGTTCCTATTGAATCTAAAGAGGATTTAGGGTTGAAAGGAGTATTTTGAGTTATTCGTTTGTCTTGAATTTTTATCTCTTTGAATCAAGATTTCAGTTTGTTAGTCGTTATGGAATTTACACCCATTTATAGAATAATGTGTGAAACTGCTAGGTTTTCTATTCGTTCTTCGAGAGATTGGCTGAGGTTTGTATTGGTAGAAAATTTCTACATCTGCATGCAATGAGAACATTTTTAGAGAAAATATTTTGTTTATTTGCAGCTTGGATACAAGAATGGGTGACTTTATTTCTGAAACGAATAGGCTGTTAGTGAGTTTTACATTCAAATTACATATTAGTGCCAGAGGCTGAAGTAGAGCATATATCTTGCACTCCTCTGTGCCCTGTAATAGTTTTTATCAACTCCCGAAGCGGAGGCCAGCTTGGAGGTGATTTGCTGGTAACATACCGTCAGGTTCTGAACAAGCTCCAGGTAATGACTCCTGACTGTAAAGGCAGCAATTTGAGGTAACAGTGAAGTTGCGTCCATGATACATGTTAATACATCTCTATTTGTTGTGTGATTTTTTCAGGTTTTTGATTTGACAGAGGAAGCTCCTGACAAGGTTTTGCATAGGCTTTATGGAAATTTGGAAAAGCTCAAGTCTGATGGCGATAATCTTGCAGCAGAAATTCAGAAGAGACTTAGACTAATAGTGAGTACAATAATCTGGAACTAGTACTACAGTAATGCTGCTCCTTCTATCACCTAGTAATAATCTATTTCATTATCTTCTTTCTTCGGTGGGTTGAAAAAATGTTTGTTCAACCTTTCAGTTCTACAATGTTTCATATCTAACTTGAGGTTACTTTTCTAGGTTGCAGGGGGCGATGGTACGGCAGGTTGGCTGCTTGGAGTGGTTTCTGATCTAAAAACTACCCCACCCTCCTCCTATTGCTACTGTGCCCCTGGGAACAGGAAACAACCTTCCATTTTCATTTGGTTGGGTAAGTCAAGCGCTATGGTTATATGCTCCTACATCTTTCTAACAACTATCAGCTTAGGGCGTGGTTGATAGACAACCGAGTTTGCTTCTTTTTAAACATTTCTACTTAATATATTGTGCGTGTGGAGTTTGTCATCTAATCTTCTGCTTATTGCATTGACTTGTGTTAGGTAAGATCTAGGGGGTCATGGTTAAAATACCAGTAGATTCCAATATATATCGGCCATGGTTTGAATTGGTACGGTTTCGATACCGCCCATGGGTTTTTGGTGTTAGAATTGACAATATTGGTCCTTTATTGGCCATTTCAGCTCGTCATACTGACAACAGTCATGTCGAGTCATATGAGCAATATCAGTGTCGGGCATAAATATCAGTATCGAATCGGGATTAGGGATACCCGATAATATCGACCATATGCCTGATATTGTCAATATTGACAATATCGATACTAAAAACCATTGACAAGCAGTACCAATACGGATACCAATATTTTAAACCATTCTTTGTTTGATTCTCTCATATCAAGGCACTTATTCCTGTACTGCAGGGAAAAAGAATCCCAGCACGGATCGCCTGTCTGTGAAGTCTTTTCTTGAACAAGTGATGAAAGCTACAGAAATGAAGATTGATAGGTAGTTCATTCTAATATCAGGCCCACATTTTTCTCTACTTAACATATAGAAAGCATTAACTTCTTACTAAATACATGTTAGGTTTTTCATTTAATTTTAGTATCTGCTTTCTTTTATTAGATTATCTGTTCCATGATATCGTCTTTAATAGTTATCCATATGAATCTAATTATGAAATTCAACGCTACCTAGATAAGCAGCCACAAATCTCTTCAGATGAAGTTGAATATGGGTCATGAAATCCAGTGATTATCTGTAGCCTTCTCCTGATTTCTGGTGTATTATTCAAGGATTGTTTTACCTAAGATATGCTTATAGCAGTCACAGAAGTAGGGCCATAAGTGCCATAAAGTTGAATCAATTCAGTGAACCAGTTGCAAAGTCTAGGTCGATTAGAGTTTCAACCAGATCAGGACTAGCACGACTTCTCAGACCTCGAGACTGGAGTTAACCTGATATGTCTAGAATTCTTGCTAGGGTATTTCCTATTGTCATGTCAAATTTTAAACCCATATGAATTCACCCCCCCCCCCCCCCCCCCCCCCCCTCCTCACACATCAGACTTTGAAGAAAACCACAGATATACATGTCCTCGATTATTTGACCAGATAGTTACCTGGAATATGAATCTTTCTTTTCTGTCTCGTTATAGCTGTTCGGATTTGTCTCTCCATTTTTATTTATTTATTCATTTTTATCTGTTGTTGTTGTTGTTGTTGTTGTTGTTGTTATTATTATTATTATTTTGGGTTTTGGGGGGGGGGGGGGGGATGGGGGATGATAGCCCAAAGGCCAAGATGGCATGAGCAGGGTTTGAACCCCTAGATCTCATGCACAACCACGAGAAGATTTATCAAAATGCTTCAATGACATCCATAAAGTTCCTCCACACTGGCATGGTCACACACATCAAACTCTTCTAAAGTATATAGGATATGCCAGCAGAATGACTGGAATATGTAAGATATGCATGTTTTGCAACATTGTTTCTTGTAACCACATTCTTAAGCTACATATATGCAAATATTTTGTGTGGTTAGTGTAAGTTTCTTCAGTTCTGCAGTACTACCTCATATATGAGTTACTCAATAGGTCCCTTTATAGAAGGGTTCGGCTGGGATTTAGCGGCATTGGTAAGGCTTAAGATCATTAAATTTTCATGCACTGGACTAGTTTGTCAGACTTGGGATTTCATTCTAGCCTACCAAATCTGCAGCAGTTGAGCACTTTCTTTAGATCAATAATATTTTTCTATCGGAAATGACATAGTATATCAAGTATAGTGTTACGTGCTTTAACACCTGATATGGGTATTGATGAACATAAAGTTAATAATTTCTTTTATGTTTTATACTTCAGTTGGCATATTGTGATGAGGATGAGAGTCCCCAAGGAAGGTTCTTGTGATCCGATTGCACCTCTAGAATTGCCACACTCTTTGCATGCATTTCAGCGTGTGTCAAGCACACACTTGCTTAATCGGGTAATACAATATGCTTTCGATTTTGCATTAAATATATGTTCTAAAAATTGAAGAAATCATCTTGTCCTTACAAAAATATTGAGGCATGAGAAATGGTTATGTACTCTGAGTCTGATTCTCTTGCCTTTCCAGTTCCTGAAAATATATATCTAAATTTTGTATATTCACTGCCAAAGAGACTTTCCTATTTGCAATGCAGAGGCATTTGGGATTCTTTTTTTGGTACTGTTTATGTCATGTGCTAGTACTGGAAGTGAATAATACGTGTTATTATTCATTCTTTTGTCCGACAATCACATTTTGTATTTCCATTGCATTCCTCTCTCTCTCTCTCTCTCTCTCTCTCTCACACACACACACACACACACACACACACACACACACACACACGTTCCACTCAACTATGAAATGAAAAATGAGATTAAGTTTTTAACTCTCTTACTCCTATGAAAGTTACCATTCAAAGGAAAGCATGACTTATTTATTATTTTTTTTCAAGGATTATGAGTAGCTTATAGGGAAAGGAAAGTATATGCTACAAATGGATGAAATTAGCACAGATGACCTTGTTTTAGCGAAAAATGGCCAGAGGTGGGCCATTCTACACCTTTCTTTCTTTCTTCTTTTCTTTTCTTTTCTTCCTTTGCTTTCTCTCTCTACTGTATTGTGGAGAGAAGAGGGTCATTCGAACATTTATGATCTATTTACTACATTAAAAACATCTGAATTCTGGAAGAAGGTGAATTTATTTAACAAAACATAATATATAATTTTGAGTCTTCTGCTACATGTAACAATTTCCTTGAACTGCCCTTGCCCACTTATTTGCAGTAGGGCCTTGAGGTTTGTTGTTCATATTTTTGGCTGCCATTTGATGTTTCCAGCTACACAATTTATCCAATGTCAGACCCTAAAATTGTTAGCTAAGGAGTAGCACAGGTGATGTAACATGTTGGTCACACCTCAAAGCTTTGAGATACTGAATTGTGAAACAATTTGTTAGGATTACAACTGGAATACGTTGTGAAGATAGACGATTTGGAGATCAAAGAACGGACGTGTAGAAGAAACTGTGCACAATATTAGTCGATTTAAACTTGTTATAGTCGACTAATGATAAAAATTAGTCGACTTATACATTGGTATAGTCGACTAGGTTTTGCCAACAGAGAGTTGGGTTCACGTGGTCGACTAAGATATGATATTAGTCGACTTATATTAGAGCCTAGTCGACTAGTGTCGGGTCTAACTGTTTCCTTTTCTGAATCTGTTTTCATTAGATTCGAGTTTCTTTTTCCTCTGAGACAGTGATTATTCGTATTGATGGAGTTTGTATAGGACTAAGAGAGTCCTAATGTCTATAAATAAACCCTTGTGATTGACCTTCAATGATATTCAATGAATTAGCAATTCCTAAAAGGTATAATTCATCAAAGAGAGAGATTCGTGTGAGAAGGTTTAGCCATCGGGATTCGCTGTTCTTGGTGGCCATCAAAGGGCTTGTAATCTTCTTACCGAGAGGTGTAAGTGTTTCTAATTGTACTCCCCCAAAGTTTAATAAAGTTTCTCCCCCTTCTCTCATGGATGTACACACGATTTGTTTGATAGGTAGAAGCACAGTAAATTGTGTGTTGACTTTTTATACTTCAGAATACCTTCTTCCTTCTCTTTTTCTTCACGTTGCTCGTCGATCCCGTGTTGCTTCCGCTGTGCCGCCCCAGCGATTGGTCGTGGGGTAATTCACAACAATTGGTATCAAAGCATATATATTGTTATCACAATAACTGGTCAACGTAAAGATGTCTGCGATCAAGTTCGATATTCAGAAGTTCGATAGTATTATCAATTCCAGTAGGTGACAGATTAGAATGAAAGCCATCCTAACTCAGAGCGGGTTGAAGAAAATACTACTCGAAAGGAGAAAAAGCCTCAAGACATGAAAGAAGAAACTTAGTAGGAGTTGAATGAGAAAGCCTTGACGGCTATTTAGCTTTGTTTGACAGATGAAGTGTTGGATTAGTTTTTTACGGAGAAAACAACATCTTCGTTGTGGGAGCGACTTCATGACCACTATTAAAAAGTCGTTGGCGAATAGGTTGATTCTGAAGCAGCGTCTTTTTCTTCTCCGCATGCATGACGGTACCTATCAAGTCTTACATTGCAGATTTTTTTCTCTATTATCAATTATTTAGATAATATAGAGGTTACTTCTATTATTGTGTGTTTTTGTCTTTTCATATAAGAACTTTAGGAAAGCTATCATCTATGGAGGCAAATCAACTATCGAGATCAGTGAAGTAAAGGAGCATTTGCTCAATAAGAACAAAAATAATAACCAGTTGATGAGTGAGTCTCATCGAGTCTCATCGTGATGATTCCAGGCAAGTTCACTTTTCAAAGAAGAAGAGTAATAATGATAGTTCCACGGTAATTTAAAACACAAGAATTTAGTGTACAACTGGTATCACAAGAAGAGACACATTAGAGCTGATTGTTGAACTCGAAAGAAGAAACAACCGGATACTGTTGTCGCTGAATTGACTGAAGGAGATGAAAAAAAGTGTGAAGTTCTATCTATTACAGACAGATCGGTCGACAACAAAGATAGATGGATAATTGACTCTGGATATTCACATCATAACATTTCCAATAAGATGTTCTCCTCATAAACTTCAGTTTAAGGGAGAGAAGTCTTCATGAGGAATTCTACTATGAGCAAAGTGATTGGTGAAGGAACAATCCAGTTTCGGTCTCATGATGGATGCATCACTACTCTACAAGGCGTTTGTCATATTCCTGAATCAATGAACAATCTCATCTTTCTTGAAACCCTATATGAAGAAGGGTTCCGTTTTTGTTTTGAAAGTCATCTTATGAAAGTTTTGAAAGATGTCCATGTGAAGTTTCAGACCGAATGTGTTGACAATATTTAGATGTTGCGAAATTTGGATGTTACAATTGGTAAATTGCAGTTATCCTCGGCTTCAAGATCGGAGGTTGGGGATCAATCAGAGACTTTGATGGTTTTGAGCTCGGATGTTTAGTTTTACTCTGAAGGTAGATTGAGACTAGGTAGCACCGGCGCACCACAAGAAAGTCCAGATTGTTACTCTTATGGTGGAGCAAATTCTCATAAATCCTGCTTGGATCAAGGAGATTGTTGGGTGATCAAGTTAAGTCAGGCTCGAATTTGTTCGCCCAAATCAAGTTGTGAACCCCATGAAAGGGTATGGAGAAGCGGGAGTGAGATGGAAATGAAGTCAAGATTTGTTCAATTATGCATTAATGTGAGCACATGGAGTATAGTGGCTATTCTCGGACTCGAACGAATTCAAGTTAAGCGGGAGATTGTTAGGATTATGACTGAAATACATCGTGAAGGTAGATGAAACTTCAGAGGTCAAAGAACGGGTATGTACAAGAAGCTGTGCACAATATTAGTGGACTATACTAGGCATAGTCAACTAATGATAAGAATTAGTCGACTAGGTCTTGCCAAGAGAGAGTTGAGTTCTCGAATTTTGTCAGAGTAGTCGACTAATAATTGGGTACAATCGACTAATATATGATATTAGTCGACTTATACTAAAGCCTAATCGACTAGTGTCGGGTCTAACTGTTTTCTTTTATGGATCTTTTTCCAGTTTTGAGTTTAATTCGAGTTTTTTTCCTCTGAGACGGTGATTGTTCGTATTGATGAAGTCTGTATAGAACTAGGAGAGTCCTATGGTTTATAAATAAACTCTTGGGGTTGACCTTCAATGAAATTCAATGAATTAGCAATTCCTAAAAGGTGTAATTCATCAAAGAGAGAGATTCGTGTGAGAAGCTTTAACCATCAGGGTTTGCTGTTCTTGACGGCCATCAAAGAGCATGTAATCTTCTTACTAAGAGGTGTAAATATTTCTAATTGTGCTCCCTCAAACGTTCATAAAGTTTCTCTCTCTTCTGGCGTGGACGTACACACGATCTGTTTGATCGGTGGAACCATGTTAAATTGTATGTTGGTTTTCTATACTTTGGAATATCTTCTTCCTCCTCTTTTTCTTCACGTTGCTATTGATCCCTTGTTGCTTTCGCTGCGTCGTCCCAGCGATTAGTCGTGGGTCAAGTCACAACAATTGGTATCAGAGTGTACAAATTGTTATCACAACAGTTCTAACATAAACATCACAGAAATTTGGTGCTGTTATGGATTAACCGCCTTACTGACAACTCATGTGAAACAATACGAAAGAGAGCTCAAATCAGGTGTTATCATGGATTTACCTTCAAGGACTTTTCTAGTGACAATATGGAATAATATGGGTAATAGGCAGAGAAAAGAATAAGAAATGATACTTCTGCCACTGCTTTGAAGTTCTGGCACTGAAGTTTGGCAAAACCTGAAGCAATCCAGTATTGGGCGTGCTTATTGTGTTCTTTTAATACTACTTGGAGGTAAGGAAATGACTGATTTAACTCTTTGCAATATTTTTTAAGACAATGGATTATGGCTCTTTGCAGGAAGATACCGAAGTTATAGTTTTTACAGAGAGGCCCATAATAACCTAACTAGCTTATTGCAAAGCAAATATAGTTCTAGAATTGCCTATGCTCTACAGTAGCTTTCAGTTACTGGTTCAAAGAAAAGGTTCTTCCCAATCTTGAATGGTTCATAATGTAGTACAAATTGCTTGATGTAACATTATATTCATTTACTGTCCTAGAAGAAGCATAACTTGATGTAACATTATATTCATTTACTGTCCTAGAAGAAGCATAACTTGTACAAAAATATTTGAAATGAGCTTAAGATGGTAAATTTATTAACTTGATTGTGTTGGTTTTTCAGAAATTTGAAATCCAAAATTTTGTGCAGATGACATGCTAAGCCATGATCTGTATATGCATTCCATTGTGTTCTGTATCGCATGATTTCAAAGCATGTTTAAGAATTAGTAGCATACAATTTTGAACTGCGTAAGATATGAATTAAATGGCAATTTGAATGGTTTAAATGGCTGATCCATGTTGACCGCTTCTTAGGATGGTTATTGCACATTTCGTGGAGGATTCTGGAACTACTTTAGTATGGGTAAGTGACTCCTTTGTATACACTACTGTATTTCTCTTTCTCTGCAATTAAGTATCCGTCAATTCCAAATCTTACTCAAAATTGTACTTACAGAACCAATGTTGTCATTGTCGTATTCAATAATATATCTGATGATATTAGTTAATTTTATTTATTTCTTTATTTATGTCTGAAAGCTGCTTAATCCGACATGTTTTGATGTGTCGTTGTTGATTATCTCTTGATTCTTATACGATATATTTATCTTAAGATTACTAGCACCATATCTAAAATTCTAAGTACCTTGTAATAACTTTTGCCTCTGTTCTTAAATCATGTTGGGTGTTCTTAAATCATGTTGGGTGCAACTTTCATGTTCCATGGTTCACTCCAACAATAATTAAGAGTGAGTGGTTTCATAATTCCTTCTTTAGCTCACGATCATGGGCCCTGTTTGGATTTATTTTTTTGTCATCCAACTCATAGTGAATGCATCCATGGCCACTGATTCATATCTACACCATAATGTATTATGGGATTTTTCCACATTTAAACTAGTATGATTTATCCAGTTATCCTCTTTGGTGATTCTCTCTAATGAATATCAAATCTGGCACTTTTTATTCTTTAGATTCCATTGCCTTTTTTATGCGTAACTTTTTTGCTTTTCTTTTCCAAGACGTTGAAATACATTCATAACTGGTAGCTTATACTATACACTAAATTGAGAAATTGTGTTGTATTTTATCTAAAAGCTTGCTTTCAAACTGCATCTTTGGGGTATTTCGAAGATTGGAAGAATAACATGCTTAAGGTTATAGAATCTGCAGCCACATATCAGCTAAATTCCGTAACTGATGGAAGCTAAACATTTAAATGTTCTTATAGGAATGGATGCTCAAGTATCATATTCATTTCATTCTGAGCGGAAGTTACATCCAGAGAAGTTCAAGAATCAGTTGGTTAATCAGGTCTTTTCTCTCATATTTGTTTAGAATGAAGAATTTCATCAGCATCCATACTTGTTCAGTTTATTGATTGATACTGTTAATTTTTCTTAGCATGATTGTTTTAAAATCTAACATTCCATAGGTTTAGCATCGCATATAACTTATTAGTATCAGTAATAATTGCTAACATGAATTCACTATTCTTTCTTAAGAGAAGCTTATTAACTGTTATACCTTTGGCAGACTACCTATGCTAAACTTGGATGCACACAAGGATGGTTCCTTCCCTCTCTAGCTAATTCTTCAAGGTCAGTAACACTTTGGTTTTCAGCTTTTTTTACTGTAGTTGCATAGGTGTGATTTATATCAGTTCTTGATAAATTATTTATTTGCTATTTCTGGAGTTATTCCAGAAAGTTTTGCAACTTTGGTTACAATTTGCAGTTAAATTATTAGGTATTAAATTATTAACAGCAAATAATAAGATATTGCCCTGGCATATATATGTTGAAGTGCTTCCTTTAGAGGTTTAGGTAGGAAATATTTCTTCATTAGTGTCCATTTTTTATTTGTTGGTCACTTATAGTTCTGGGGCCTATTTATAATCAGGCTAATACTAAATCATCATCTATCAACATGATATCTGATTTACTTCATAAAGGGCTCTCAGTTCTTTTGCACAACAAGTAGAAGAACAATTCCTACTTAAGCAAAGAGAATCCTATGAGGAATGCCTGTCTCCTTTCATTTTTTTCCTCTCTCCTTTCTGTGTACGTGTAGTCCCACATTCTCTTCTTTCTTCTGTGTAGCGGGAGAGGAGATAAAAGTTTGATGAAAGAGTTTTTTTAACTCATTGGAAAAGATAGTGCAGAGATCAGAGTCCAAAGAGAGCGAGAACGCAGTCCATATATAGCCAAAACAGAAGGCCGGTCGATCACCCAACCGACCGACATGCACAGCATGGTGCACAGCAGCAGTTCAGTCGACCGACTGTACGATCCAAGTTTCTGTTAAGGGTCAGTCGACCATTCGGTCGTCTGACTGACACGACCCTGGTATTGTTGGGTTTGGTCACTGGAGCGGTCGATTGAAGGAAGGGGCTGCTGGTCCTATCAGGATTCGAACTCTGTTTTTGATTCAGAGTCGAATCCAATTGAGATTTCCTAAAACTCTAGGATTCTCTGGTTATAAATAAAGGGGTATAGCCCCCCCCATGAATTGTAACCTTTAATTGATTATTAAATCAATATCACTCTCTCCCTTACCCTGAGAATGTAGGCAAATTGTCGAACCTCATTAAATATTGTGCTTGGCTTTCTCTCTTATTTAATTATTCTTGTCTTTTAGATACTTCTCTGGTGTATCTCTCTCTGTTGATTGGGATTTCTCATTGATTGTTGCACTGGCACGCAACAAGTGATATCAGAGCATCCCAGGTTTAGTGGGATCGTGTGTCGATTTCAAGAGCATTGGTGGCTGTTTAGCAGAGATCGTGTGTCGATCTCAGGACAACGTTTGGATTGCTCAAGGAATCAAATTTGGTGAAGTAGATCATTTCTGAAACTCTCCTAGAGTTTCACTTTGAGGTAAAGATTCTATCTTTATCTAGTTTTTTTATCTAACTCTGTTTGTTTTTCACATTGTTTTGAAGAATCTATTGAGAAAATGACTGAAGATAGTACATCTACGGTGAAAATCATGAATCCACGTCCATTGAAGATTGATGTTGTGAAGTTTGATGGCAAGAACAATTTTAGAATGTGGAGATGTGAGGTGATGGATGCATTGACGGCATCAAACCTTAAAGACACTCTGCGGTTGGAGAAAAGCCCGAGGCTACTTTTGAATAGGATTGGGACAAGATGAATCGAACATCGTGTGGTTTGATAAGGTCTTGTTTGATACAAGATATCAAGTATCATGTGTTATATGAAACATCTGCAAGGCAGTTGTAGGATATTATAGAGAAAAAATATTTGACAAAAAGCATCGAGTCGTGTTTGCAATTGAAGAGAGTTTTATCGCTTCCAGTTGAAGAGAGGACTCTCCATTGATGAACACATGAATAACTACATCAAGTTTCTTACAAACTTAGTTAAAGTGAATGTGAAAATCGCAGAAGAGGATAAGGCGTTGATTCTACTGAATTCTCTTCCTGACGAAGAGTATGAGACCTTCACCTTAACTTTGATCAATGGTAAATAAACACTTGATTACAATGATGTCTCAACTGCTCTTGTAAATTATGAAGTAAGAAGGCAGGATAAGCTATTTTCTTCTGAGGGTACATCAGCAGAAGCGTTGACGATAAGAGGCAGAAGTTCCAATTGGAAGGGTAAAGGTGATCGTGAGAGATCAAAGTTCAGGTCAGATTTCAGATATCTGAAGAAGAATCAGTGCTCTTTCTGCAAAGAGATAGGCATTAGAAGATTGATTATTCAAAGGCCAAGAGTAAGGAGTCAAAGACAGAGGCAAATCTCGCATAAGTGGTCAGTACTCAAGCCAGTACTTCATAGGCAGGTGGATCGGACTCAGACTCATCGGTATTCTCTTTTCTGTTACTACTCTTATTGTTGGTTACTCTGGAGACTCTAAGTGAATATTAGATACTGGAGCTACCTATCATATATGCACAAATAAGGATTAATTTTCTAGTTTTGAGAAGCTAGATAGATGTTCTGTTATCATGGGTGATGATCGCCCATGTGATGCTACTTCACCGTCTCTAGAAAAATCAGTATCATTGGAGATCAGACTCACAGTGACAGAGTAGTGATCATATAATTGATCAGGATATTGATAATGATGAGGATCAAGGACAGACTATGGGTGATGTTCATGAATCTATTGCAGTTCGAAGAACCAGAAGAAATCCACGTAAGCCTAGTTGACTCACTACAAATATGATTGTGGCCTATACTCTCCCAGTCGTTGAAGAGGTAATCCCGTTTACATATAAAAAAGCTAAAATCAGTTCAGAGTTCAAGATGTGGAAGGATGCCATGGTGGAAGCGATGAGTTCTATGCATAAGAACGACACTTGGGAAATGATAGAGTTGTCCAAGAGAAAAAAGACAATTAGCTGTAAGTGGGTATATGCAAAGAAATAGAGATCTCTCAAAGATGATATTGTATACTATAAAGCCAGATTGGTAGCAAAGGCTACACACAGCGAGAAGGTATCGACTACAATAAGGTATTCTCACATGTTGTAAAGCACTCGTCGATTTGAATTTTGCTGGCGCTGGTAGCACAGTATGAGTTAAAATTTGACCAGCTCGATGTGAAGACGACCTTTCTCCATGGCGATCTTAAAGAGAAGATATATGTGTCTCAGCCGATGGGGTTCAAAATTATAAGAAAGGAGAATTTGTTATGTAAGCTGAAAAAATCGTTGTATGGATTAAAACAGTCTTCTAAGCTGGTAAAAGCGTTTTGATAGCTTCATAAGAGGAAAACGATACACATGTAGTCATTATGACTCATGTGTGTATTACAATAAACTACCCGGTAGAGAGTCCATTTATTTACTATTGTATGTAGACGATATGCTCATCGCTTCTAAGAGCAGATCCGTAATAGATAAATTGAAAAAATATTTGTCTTCTGAATTCGCGATGAAGGATCATGGTGAAGCAAAAAAGGTGCTAGGCATGGAGATTGAGCGAGATCGAAGGAGTGACAAGGTTAACTTGACACAAAAGGAGTATTTACAGAAGATACTTCAAAGGTTCAACATCAATGGTGATACGAAATTTGTAAGTACACCATTGAATCCTCATTTCAAGTTAAAAGCCACTATGTCTCCTACTATCATTGAAGAACATGAGTACATGACTCGCGTGTCGTATGCTAGCGCAGTTGGTAGCTTAATGTATGTAATGGTGTGTATAAGGTCCGATTTGTCACAAGCTGTCTCGATGATTAGCAGATATATGCATGCTTCCGGTAGGGATATGGGAGGCAGTAAAGTGGTTCTACAGTACATCAAGGGTACCATAGACGTTGGTTTAGTATTCGAGAAGTATTCTACAGATAAGTAGGAGTGTGTCAGATATGTTGATTCTGACTATGCAGGAGATCTCGACAAATGCCAGTTTACAACAAGATATGTCTTTATATTGTCCCAAGCATCGGTGAGTTGGCGCTTTATTCTATAGTCTACGTTATATTATCTATTATAGAGGCCGAGTACATGGCCATGACGGAGGTTATGAAAGTGACAATATGGCTTCAAGGGTTACTCGATGACTTAGGGATTGATCAGGATCTGTTGAAGAGTGATAGCATGAGTGCTATCTATTTGACAAAAAATCAGGTGTATCATGCAAGGATGAAACACATTGACGTCAGATTTCATTTTGTTCGAGAGATCTTAATGAAGGTGACATTGAGTTACTAAATGTTCACACAAAGGAGAATCCCGATAATATGCTTACCAAGGTGGTTTCAGGCATGAAATTTAAAATTGTAAAGAGATGCTCCATATCCTTCCAGTTGCTTGAGCTCAGTGGAGCTCGTTTGGATGAAGTACGGTTGGCTTGATCCCTTGGGCAGGGTATGTAGGCAGCCATATAGGTGCAACCCCTTTCGAGTCAACATGTACTGTGTTGAGTTCGGTTCAGATTTAAGAAATCTTCACCGAGGTGAAGAATTGTAGGGAGAGAGGAGATAAAAACTTGACGAAAGAGTTTTTAACTTATCATATGAGATAGTGCAGAGATCAGAGTTCAAAAGGAGCGAGAACGCAATCCATATGCAGCCAGAATAGAAGGCCGGTCGACCGACATCACAGCATGGTGAACAGCAACAGTTCGGTCGACCGAGCGGTCAACTGACTGCACGAGCCAAGTTTCTGTTAAGGGTCAGTTGACCGTTCGGTCGACCGACTGGCACGACCTTGGTTTCGGTTGGGGTTTGGTCGATTGAAGGAAGGGTCGGTCGACCGACAGTCGGATATGTTGGTCCTATCAGGATTTGGGCTCCGTTTCTGATCCGGAGTCAAATCCAATTGAGGTTTCCTAAAACTCTAGGATTTTCTAGCTATAAATGAAGGAGTATAGTCCCCATGAATTGTAACATGTAATTGATTATTGAATCAATAAGATCTCTCTCCCTTGCCTTGAGGATGTAGGCAAATTGCCAAACCTCGTTAAATATTGTGTTTGACTTTCTCTCTTATTTAATTGTTCTCGTCTTTAGGGTACTTCTCTGGTGTATCTTTCTCTGTTGGTTGGGGTTTCTCATTGGTTGTTGCACCAGCGTGCAACATCCTGTATTATGGACTTTTTTTCACTTGTTCCTCGATCTCTCATTGTCGTCCTTATTGTTGGGATTAGATTCATCAAATCTGTACTAGAGTAACTGAAGCTACCAGAATATAATTGAAGCTGTTCTAGGTAGATGGGGGGAAATAGAATGATTACTGATTCAGCATGCATGTTTCCCTCAAGGAGCATATGATGATATGATCCATATAAAACAGTACGTCTGAGAAAGAATATACTAAAAGCTGTTCAGGTTCTCAAGGGCATTTTTCGAAGCTTTGGTAAACATGCGACTAGATATCTACACAAGTTCATATTTTGTAGATGTTCCTAAACGGGCATGAAAGGGTTAGACTTGAAACTCAATGGGTTAGTGTATATATAGTTTTAATGAAAATTTTAATGAGTTGAAACCAAGGTTTGAAATATCATCCAACACAGATGTTTATACCCGGTACTGAAACTGCCATTGTGACCCCATATGAACGAGACAATACCAATACTACGGGTTGAAACAGTCGATATTCCCTATTTTCATACCAAAAACCTATTGTTGATGCTGATACCGATTCCAGGACTTCAAATTGTGGTTAAAAGCAACCAAGGGGAGCTTAGTTGCTTGGATGGGATAATATAGTGGGTAAAAGGGGAGAGGCCACAAGTTCAAGAAGTGCAAAAAGGAGGAACTTCACCTGCAAAAAAAAAAAGGTAAAAAGGACTATTAGTTAACCTAGATCTGGGGATCAGATTTAGTCAGAAAATGGGATCTAATTTTGGGTTCATCTGCAGTCAGCATCAATATACATTACATATCCAGTATTAATGATGAATCTACTTAATTATTTAGACTGATTGAGTTCAATACAGGAACATCGCGCAACTTGCAAAGGTGAAGGTCATGAGAAAACCTGGCCACTGGGAAAAACTCGACATTTCTCCCAGGTATACGTCTTTTGACACGGTATTGCATTTTGAAATGAACATGCGTACTCGGCCTCACTCTCCATATGGGAGTTTTTATTTGTATAGATTGAATATATTGAATATTTGTTATATCTCCATCCCTTGGAGCATTTCTTCCCTGAAGTTATGAAATTCTAGTCTCTTTCTAATTGATCTTTTATGAATCGTTTGCTTATTTGTATTTAAATAGCACAATATTACTTTTCTTTTGTGTGTCAATGCACAATTCATCAACTATATTCATTTAGGCATGGTGACGATTAGCATGCTTGAAAAGATTATAAAATAATGTGCAATTTAAATATGGTGATCTTGACTATGTTTGGTTTTGCCACCATCATTTATCAAATCTAGCCTTACTACCTCCTTATCTCATTCAAATGTTTCCTCCTTAAACCCCACTCAGATTTGGCCCGGCCTCTTTATCAGGTCTTTATCACAAATTCCCTTTCCATCTTTGTTATTTCGGAACTGCAATGCTACTTATATCATACAAACGCATAGGTAAAGCCATAACTAATAACTATCTGTGCACTCCAGTGATTAATGAATGCACCTACCACCCTCTATCAAATTTTGTGGCATGACGCTCTCTTGTTAATAGAATGCCGTCTCCAGGAATTTTAGCACTTCGTAGAGGGTTGATGTCAGGTGGAGGCCAGTTGTAAAACTTGGTTAACTATTTTCTGCAGCTTTCTTGATTTTCACTTGTGTTCCATAGACAATACCATTCTGATCGGAAAGGGATTATGTAATTATCGTGAATTGTTTTGTGGAGCTTTCTCGACTCTTAGTCATCGTGCTTCATAGCTAATCCCGTTTTATGTGAGAATACTTATTGCTAGCTCTGTTAAATTGATCTATCATGATCCTTTTTCTGTCCATCTTCTACATCTAGGTACATAGATAAAGAATACCAAGGGTTGATATTTGTTTACAATATGACCATTTTATTCATGTCATTGTCAATTATGCATGTCGTTCAACCACTAACTAAAACTAGCACCATTTGCAGAATCAGATCAATCATCTGTCTCAACTTGCCTAGCTTTTCTGGAGGATTTAATCCATGGGGAACTCCAAACAAGAGGAAATCACGTGATGTGTGTTTATTCTCCCACTAGTCGCTTGTCTCATAATTGAGAGTAAGACTTATCGTAAAGTAAAACTGTAATGTTTAATGTGCAGAGAGATCTGACTCCACCATTTGTTGATGATGGACTTCTTGAGATTGTGGGATTTAGAGACGCTTGGCAGGGGCTACTTCTCCTTGCTCCTAAAGGACATGGAACTCGACTTGCACAGGTAATTGGAGAACTTTTCTCACATCGTAAATAATGTCAAAGTTTTCCCTTGCATCTTATTTTTTTCGACAATAATATATGCATGATTATTACATATACTTTTTTCAACACCTGTCCTTGAGTTGCATTTGACTTTAAATTACCAGCAACAGAAGTATAATGATCCAGCCTTGAGGACAAAGTTTAACATCATACCTTTTCTACCCTATGTAGGCACAAGGAATTCGTTTTGAGTTCTACAAGGGTGCAGCTGACTGTACATACATGAGACTTGACGGAGAGCCTTGGAAACAGCCATTACCTGCAGATGATGATAAGGTCGTGATCGAGATCTCCCACCTTGGCCAAGTTAACATGCTTGCAACCCCCAACTGCAGATCTAAAAGCATCCATGACCCTACCTCCCCTTCCTCCAGTAACCACCATGATGAAGATTCGAGCAGTGAAGAGTCAGAGGACGACTATGAAGAGAAGAGAAAGTTTGGCGCTGCAGACACTTTCAAGCTTCCACAGGGTTTGGATGGTCTTCATGTCAGTTAATTCCAAATGTTTAGTGTCTTCTGAACTTGGTAGAGCCCCATGTTTTTTGGCCAACCTGTTTCATTGTCGATAACCTATGAGCGCACAAGTTGGTCTGAACTATATGAAGTCTACTCTCTCTGAATAATTTTTACATACAACTGGTCTTGTAAAGTATTGATATTGAGAACAACAGAAGTATAACAAGTAGACAGACGAGCCTTTCTTGATTACTCCAGAAGTCCAGTTTCATGAATGAACGCAACCAGTTGCATATTTTGCCCCTTGAGCTGCACATATTTAATTAGCTATAGTTACAGTGTGCAATTAGAAAGTTCAGACTCCTCCATGCTTTCCTTAAAAACAAAAAAAAAAAAAAAAAAAAAACAATCTGACCTCCAAACAGCAGCAACATATGACACTACTTCATTTCGCTGTTATCAGAAACATGGCAGCATAAAATTCATTTTAGATGAAAAATCGCACTTTGCATTACTTTGGAGAATAGTGATCCACATGCATTTACAGCTCACAAATGATTAATAGAAGAAAAAAAATATATAGCATGAACACAAAGCTGGTGATGTGTATGGATCCTCACACTCCAAAATAGTACAATGCAACACATAACATGCTTTATAGCACGATTACTCTACAAGTCCCTCTTCACCTCGAAGAAGAAATGGAACTGGGTTGAAGTTCATCAAGCAAGCACTTGGTATAGCTCGTAAAAACCTTGTCAAAGCTAATGCCCTGAGTATAGAAAATCTCCGGTACACTTTGTAATGGCTTCATTAGCCTTCTGAGATCCCACCCTTTCCTCCCTCTTCTTCTTTTCTCTGCAGAAAAGGACAATGGCAATTTTGAGGTAGTCTGTTTATGTTTAGATCAAACAGTAAAAATTTGCACAAGCCACAACCACATCCAAACACGCAAGTATTGCGAACAAGCTGGTTTCCAATTTCAAATTTAATCCAATTTTTCACTTTTGAATGTAAATTAAGTGGAGGGTCTATTGTTCCATACAAATACTGTATTGCACGAACCCTAAGGTGATGAGTAGAATTGAGATGAATAACAAACTAATAAATGATAATAAGTTGTCACTGCATATTACAGTATTTTTTTTGTGTAAAGATAACATGATATGCTTCGCAATATATATTTTCTTAAATATTTTACATTAAACAAAAGTCACGCAGTTAGAATCTTTCTTGGGTATGAAAATAGCTATAGATTAAATGTGTTACCTATCCACATATTCCTTCAGGAGCTCCTTGGCTTGAACCAATTTTGATAGAAGGTTGCGGTATACGTCAAGGTCCCTATCCACACTTGGTTTGTGTATGTTTAAAGCTGCACAAAGCTGTCAAAAAGCAAGCACTGAGTAAATCCCAAACAGCAACCATAAACAGCCTTATTTCTGCACTGCATGGATGTGAAAAGAACTGAAACAAATCCAAAAAGATCTACAAATTATACACGAAAATAAATGTAGAAATTTGGTACATCACTGGTGAACATGCTAGAATGAAATACTAGCCATTAAACTGTTACACTGTACAGCTGCTTGCAGATGTACAAGTAATTTCATGAATGAATACATTCAACTTATTGACAAATAAGAAGAAATGAACTATGCTCACATAAAAATGTCAAGAAGATCTGATTCAACTGTAAAAAGAAAACCAACGAGCAAAGAAAACTTCGGGGGTCTTAATTGGCCTCCTTTAGCTTATAAGTTCTCTTTCCTCACACTAACGTGGTTTTGCAATAGGATTATCAGTTCGATTACTGAGGCTAGTCTTTTATATGTGCGGTGAAATATTCCATAGAAGTTGCCAATGCATAAAATACAAAGACTTCAAAATGAAAGTTGATATGGAATGAAGATCATGGGAAAGAATAAATAAAAATAAAAATAGATATTAACATTCCTTTTAACCTATCCCTAAGTTCAACGACAGCAGATTAACAGTGTTGTTATGATTATTAAATGCACAGTTTAGCATATTAAGGTAGCAATACTCATAATTATTTCATCTCAAAAAATACTCATCAACCCGAATCTATAACTATTACACCAATAGGTCCACTTTCTAACTGCTAGCTACTTGGAAAAGCCAAGCAAAAAAAGGCTTCAGATCAAAAAAGAAAGGTAAAGATAAAATCAGCATGGTCTTTCAACTAAAGTAAAACAAAACAACTATTGTTAGCAGACTGTTAGGATCTATCAAGCCAGCAGGAGTAAGAAACAACAACAACAACAACAACAACAACAAAAGCAAAATAAACAAAAGAAAAGAAAAGATACAAAAAAGAACGAATGAATGAACTACTTAGTTCACTATAGCATTATTTCAGTTAATCATGCAACTAAATAGGTCCAATTAATTTAGGTAGAAACGACAGTTGAATAACAATAAGTACCTGCGGAAGTTACTGCATTTTGGACCTATCCAATATGTATAGACGGTTATCAAAATTACAATTTTCGAACTCATAACACAATCCATTAATCAAATAAGTAAATAGCATTTGATCAAATGCCAATGCAGACAATCAATTAAAGCAGAATAGCGAACTTCAACAAAAACCAGTTTACTGGACCTTCAATATGCAATCCATGATCCTGCGAATCAGCCAACCATGGGATTAAGAAATAAAATTTGGATGCTGGAAGGTAGATAGCAATCGTTGCAGAGGGAAGAATACAGGATTTCTATGGTCTGACACAACAAAAATGTAATCTAAGGCACATCAGCCGGTAGGTAAAAAAGCTCATCCAGTAAGAAGACAACAGCTATATGTATACTTATAGCTCGGGAAAGGAAGAAAGTCTCAAATCTTTATGGAAAAATAAAAAAAAAAATTAAGAAATTCCCAAGACATATCAAGACGATTTTTTGTGTGTATAAGGATGCAGAAGCAATGAGAACAAACCTTTTCTAAGATGGTGGGTTCAGTTGCATTTGCCAACTCAAGTAGGCGAAACAGACCAATTGCAAAGAATCGACTGTAGCTGAAATTTCCCTTACCCTGGGCACGCTCCGCAATGTCCTTCAGGATATCCTCAACTTCCCCTGCTCTTGATGAGAAATCTACTAATGAAGTTGAATTTTGAGTACGGGCCCATTCTTCCAACTTCCTTGCATCGCTTCTGAAATAGACAAAATAAACAGCAGGTTATGCATAATGGAAAGATCGGTGGCATATTTTAAGCAAGCTTGTATAGTCCACTAAGTTCTGTAGACATGTCCACACAAAGACAATCCAACCAATATGAAAATTTGACGCCATTGTAATTTCTGCTGCTGCACAGAATGTACGCAATTCATATGAAGAATGTCTTTAGTCAATGTTTTACAGCCAATAAAAATTACATACTGTCATCAATAAACAAATATGACGGGTCCAAGTCTCCATCCAGTTAGATTCTACTTCATTGAGGAATCAAATGTTGTATGCAACAGAACTCTCTGAGGTGTAATCAACATAGTATTTTAGCCCTATGTTCTAGTTCTTTTGCCAAAATACAAATCTTCTATCACAAATGAACAAATAAAGGTGCTATAAGCTTGTAATCAAAACACGACCAGACCAATTACTCAGCATTGTTAGGCTAATGCTTTCAGACAATAAAATCAAGCTAGGCAAGCTATATGATTCAGCATTGTTGGACTAATACATAAAACATGAATTCCTGCCATAACCAAAGGAGGGTAGTCCCAGTAGTAAAAATTTGCGTCCCAAAGATAGGTTCATTTGCTCAAATTCTGTGGATGTCACCAAAGGAGATTCCAGGAAAAGGGAAGGCGAAAAATTGCCTTGCATATGTTCGAGATCAAGATCCCAAGCACGAGAGCAAAATGCCTTGCATATGTAGATGAAAATATCACCTGAATGAAGTTAAAACATTGTTATATTTCCCAAATTGGTTTAGTACTCTTCTTTTGAGAAACTTTTATGTCCTAAATCCAACTTATGAACATAATGTAATCTAATCCCCACTAAGAGTTATATATATTCCAGCTCTCCTATCATTAATTCATGAGGGAAAAGGTGAGAAGTGAACTCTCTTTAAGTGTTTGCACAAGAAAGGAAATAAATGCTTTGTCCTTGAGTTTGATAAAAGTGATCGGACAAATATGCAAATTTAAACTTCTCCATTGTCCTACACTTGAAAAGGTTATCTGGTGAAAAGTATTATTAGCATGATAAATTTTATTAGTTTACAATTAGTTGATTCATCACTAGATTTGTCTTGTTGAGGCTCCACATGTAGCCTAGAAAATTTCAAAACCTTCACCAATATATGCAATATAACCATGTCATATATAAGACACACATGTGGGCACATACACAACAACATAGGCAATATTAACTAAGTCCTGTATAAGATGCACAAATGTTTTCACAAACATGCGCGCGCGCGCATACACACACACGCACGCACACACACACACAGAGAGGGGGGCGGAGGGGAAAACCTGTATTTTTCAGGATCCTCATTTAGGGCCTCAATGTAGGCTCTGAAAATGGCATCCTGATCTTCACTGCTTGGATAGCCTTCCATTAACTGTTCATAGACAGTGACGAATCCAAGTGCAAAAATGGCATCATACTGATAAGTTCTTTTGTACCTCAACAAATGCTGCTGCACAAGAAGCTCTTGCAATACAGTATTGTATATGCTTGGGATGGGTCGTTTGTATGACCTGAGAAAATTCATCTTTGTCTCAGCCACGGTGGGTGGGACATCTGAGAAAAGGAAAGACTAGGTAATGAAATCTCTTGTGATAATTTATATAAATTAATTAAACACATGAAGCTGCTCTAAAAAAAAAATAGCACATGAAGAACATTGAGCATAGAAGTTAAGATTTTTTTTTTTGTGCGTTTTAAAATAAATCCTTCTTACCCACCTGAAATGTGAAAAAGGAGCTTTCTATAATCTGATACAAAAAGTTGCACGAGATATGAGGTAACTAACCTTACAACCTGCATAATAAATCAATGGAGATGGTGGCAAGTACTAATTGTGATAAGTGAAAGTAACTAAACGGATAGCCAATTTACTTTCATGTAAAGGAGATCACATAATTCTAAAGCCAGCGCCATTCATGGAAAGAAACATACACAAGGTAATCAATCTACATACGGCCATTTGATGACAGGTTATTGTGAGACGGGAATAGGAGGAGTAAGCTGCCAATCGACGTAAATTATGGACTTTTCCCAACATCAGTACTCATAACATATCTTCTTAGTGGGTTTTCAAGAAGATAATCAATCTACATATAGCCATAGTCTAACTCACCAATTGAAGTAAATTAATTACCAACTTTTTCCTACATCAGTACTTATATAAGGTGTTATGCTGGTAGGTTTCCAAGTTGTCAGAAACATCGGCTAGTAAACCTTTTAGTCATTAGCAATTAGTGGAGGCCATCGGACTCGTTCAGTCAGATTCTCTATGTAACGGTCTCAATTACTAATATTCTCGAGCCACGTAATAATATTCGATTTTCGTCTAAATTTCGGCAACATCTCTTCTGTAATTACTATAGTGTCTTATATTACAATTATATAATTTTGGCCATAACCGACCTACTTATCACATCCTCGATATCACAATCTCGACTATCAACAATCATAATATATATAAGCTCAAGAGTACCCCCTCTTGGCATTTTCAATCTAACACAATAATTATTTCTAACATCAAACTCAAAATAACACCCACAACCACGCATATATCTCCATACATATACAAAGATCAAATTATCTAACTCACAAGTCCAGCACATACTACATAACATACATATGAAGTTTAGTGTTTATATATATACAAGCATGAACTATTCAGAAGTGAAAAAACATAAGTAATTTCACAATATTGATTCTCCATGTAGTTCCAAAAAATGCCCACTAAATTTTAAGTTAGACATTTGCCCTTATCGTGACCTGACTATGTTATTAATATAAAAAGGGGGAGCTAAAAAGGTCAGTAAATAAAGTCGTGCAAGGAATCCAAAGAGACATACACAAATAACAATACGAAACATTATTTGTGCACTTAGTAATAAACATGAACATGGATTGGACAAGATAAATAGGTGCTCGATGATACAATAAAAACAAATCAATCATAATAGGTATTCCAGTTATTATATTCATTAATCGGGAAAATCCGATTCTTTCATTAGTCTCTTATAATAATATCTTGTATTTCACTAGATGTATGTGTTACCCATATCCATCTCAACACTTTGAACATAAAAGCTCATGACATATTAAATAATCATTCCAATATCTTTTATCTAACGAAACTCGTGATAGAGTACTATTCATATCAGTACATTTATACACATATATCACACAAACACAATACATGTAATATGTAATGCATGTATGCACGATTTTTTCCCTACTCCCCACACCACCTTACTCCAATATACAGACATGTATATATATAGATATGTATATATATAGATATGTATATCAGATACCATCTGACGGGATCCCGTCAGATGGTGGCTGAGTTCTCCCCCTTCCCACAATTTTTGATCGAACCTTATGAAATTGTAATTCATCTCATAATATGTGTATTTACAAAAAATCACGTGTTTTGAAGTTCGTTTGATCATGTATCTAATGTTTGCAAAAGTCGTATTATTGAAAAATTGTTAACCTTTGAATCATTAGAAACATGATTAAATGGACTCCAAAACACGTAATTTTTTGTAAACACACATCTTAAGGGATGGATTACAAATTGGTAAGGTTGGATTAAAAAAATGTGGGAAGGGGGAGAAATCAGCCGCCATCTGATATACATATTCCTCACACACACACACATGTCTTCCCCTATCCGATGCCACCCTCCGTAAAACTGGTAAAAACAATCTGTAAGCCCATGCCACATATATTCACATACAACATACTCCCTCCTCCCCACCATAACCCTTCCTCCATAAACACACAAATATATATTCAAATAAACATATATAATACATATACGAATATACGTACACACACATATATAACTTTCTCGTCTTCCCCATCCGCCAACCTTCCTCCATGTTACGCAATGCACACATGTATATCGTAGTAACACATCGCTTATCCACATATCACATCAATAAGCACATTAATATCAACAATTAGTCAAGTTCACAATTTTCCAATTTATCTATTTAGTTTCCATAATCCGCACCCATATTTGCTTTATATATGTATATAGATCACTAATATTGTTTTTATACCACACTTTCTTATTTGGGTTTATTAATGTATTCAATTCTATTTCTCAAACTATCAGTTCACGAACAACTCAGTAACAGGCTCACAATTCTTTTCTTACCGATATCAATACATTATTTCAACCCCTCGCCAGTGACACAATTTTCACCTTAATCTCGACCAATATATATATATATATATATATATATATATATATATATATATATATATATATATATATATATATAGACTTGTATCCTTTCAAAAGGATTTGATCCCGGATCCTTCCCACTCAAATTCAACCCTCCAACATTCGAATACAAGATCCACTCCGTTGATGTTGATCTATACTATTTCAAGTATCTATAAATCAAAAATCAAGTGTTTTAAATACTTTTCGCCCATCCATCAAGCGACGCAAAATGGACGGCCGAAAGTAGTGAGTTGGTTAGATCTATGTCTTTAGACATACAAATTCTCGATCCGGCCATTTCATTATGATCTAAACATTTAAAAACCCCTATGAACTAATTTTTGTTAGATTTCAAATGTTCTACACCGTTAAACTAACCAACTCACTATTTAGGCCGTTCATTTTTTCCCTACTTGATGGATGGGAAAAAAGTATTTAAAACACTTGATTTTTAGTTTATAGATACTTGAAATAGTATAGATCAACTTCAACGGAGTGGATCTTGTATTCGAATGTTGGAGGGTTGAATTTGAGTGGGAAGGATCCGGGATCAAATCCTTTTGAAAGGATACAAGTCTATATATATATATATATATATATATATATATATATATATATATATATATATATATAACAAGCTATATAATTTGCATCAATTTGAGAATCTAGATCGCGAAATGAGCCAAGGGTTTTTCAATATCATGTTAATGAGTTTACACAATTTATAACAGATTATCAAGTTATACTCAATTAATATTATAATTAGTTAGCTTCCATAATTAATACTAAAATTAATCAAGTTTCTGATAGGATAAAGGAATAAAATTATTAAAATCTAACCATAGAAATTAAGCGAGAATAAGATAAAAACTTTACTCACTCTCGATTTAGCGATTTCCCTATATCGACGAAGCTCACGCAATCGACGCGACAATTCCTATTTAATTTTTTATATATAGAAATTATGATTTGCATATAACTATTAATCAAAGAAATTTTAAATAAAAAAGACAATTAGTGTTAATTTTACCTCTAAAAGTGATTAATTTTGTAATTAATTAACCACCAAACACCCACCCCCACTTCCTCCTCTTCTTCTTGCTCACGCACCCACCTCCTCTTCTTCTTGCTAACGCACACTCCAGAACTCAGGTTGCGCTCAGGTCTCCCTAGGTTCAAGCTTGGATCGAGCTCGGGTCACCTTGGATCGAGCTCGGGTCCTAGCTGGCTTCAAATGAAGGAGAGAAGAGGAGAAAAAGAGAAGAATAGAGAGAGATAAGAAGAGAAAAGGGGAAATATTTGAAGAAAAAAATTGGAGGAGAGGAATTTTAGGGTTCATCATTTGGGGAAAATGAGAGAGGTGGAGAATTTGGATGGATATTAAAGTGAGAGGGGTAAAAATGAGTGAGGTATTTTTGGGGATTTTCTTTATTAAAAAAAAAAAAAACTCTCCCCCCCCCCCCCACTTCATCTATTTATATAATTTCATACACACACACACACTTGTATTTATCCTTTCTCACCATGCATACACATTAAAAAACATTTAAAGCTTAAATATAATTAATTGTTCACTAACTAAGAAATTGAATTTTCACCTCTAATTAATTTTTATATTATTCACATAATCGAATAATTAAAATTTTAATTTAGGATAATCCGGGTGTTACACTCTAGACCACAGCATCATATTACTGGAAAATTAGGTACCATGCAGTCACACACTCTCTTCAGGCATCCTACTTCAGTCTCTCCAGACTCATTGGCCAAGACTTATTCCTCTCGACTTATATAAACCAATAATCTGATCGAACTGTCTTTTTTCCTCTTATTTTCTTTGTTTAAGAAGGCTCGTTTTATTTCACTTTCAATAGTTTATTACAAAATAAGCTCAGATTAAAGGAATGCTACCCTATTTGGTATGAAAATCACTACCGTCAGCCATCAGCGTCTTCAAAGTCTTAAACCAATCCAAGAACTCAAACAGTCTTATCAGTAATTAACGCAAAGATTGGACTTTGATTCTAAAAACCATTAAAAGGAACCAAAATGAGTCAGGATTCTCACCGGTAGCACCAACGGTGCAGCGAACGATCAGTCGGGTACTCAGATTCGGGGCTCTGAGCCGAAATCCACCGAATCCGGTGGGTCCCACGAACCGAGCGGCGGAGGCGGAGAATCTCCTGTCCCGTGAATGCCCTAAAGAGGCGAACGATACAGAGGCGATGGCCGCCATTAGGGTTAGGGTTAGGGTCTGGAGCTAGGGTTTTTTCTTTTCAAGCGATATTTTTGGGTGGAGATCGCATTTGGGTGCCGATTGGGGAGAGAGGAAAGAAGGGAGAGGCTAGAAAGAGAGTGAGAGGAGCGAGGGTCTTATCTGGTATAATTTGTGAAGAAAAGGAAGTGAGAGAGAGATTTGCTTGCAAGAAAGAGTTGTGATCTGTGGCCACTGTGATTTAGACAAATGGATGACATTACCCACCAATATCCAAAGGGAAAATTACCTCTATGCTTTGCTCACCCACTTGGAAATCCCTAAACTACCACCACCCTCTGACGTTCGGGGCCCAAACCCAAACTAGAAATTGTTTAGAGAGGGTATTTTGTTCTCATCTGTTAAAAATTTATAGATGTAAATGGCAAAATTTAATATTTTTAAGACTAAAATAGAACTTTTCAAAATATAAGTTATGGCCTGGTGCAAGTACCAAATACTTTTTGCCCACTCCAAACAAGTTTTACTATTGTGCTAAAATCGAACTTGAATATAAAATTCTAGATCAAAATCAGGTTTTGGCCTAGAGATTTCAGGAATATGATTTCGACTTAGAATATTGATCTAAATAAGATCGATACTGGAAAAAAAACCAAAAAATAAGTTTTTTCTTATATATTATCTGAACCTTAGTTTTTTGCTTATTTACCCCTCAAGACTTCTGTTTTGCGTGTTTACCTTGTTGAATTCCAAGAATTTGCAATCATACCCTTACAGTTATAAATTTTCTGAATATGACAAAACCGCCCTTAATATATACACTCGCAGCTTCTTAGCATGTATACACTTAAAATGTTACCTTTTTATCTAAACCTGCCAAAAAGTTTAAGTTGAATATAAGATTTATATGTCTTATTTGCATTTCTACTTAAAAGTTTATATTTTCAAAGAAAAAAAATAAAAAATATATAAAAAATAAAAGATGCAATGTGTATTATGCATATATCATTGATTAAGAGAATACAACGTTGCATGTTCTTGTCATCTTCGTTCTTAACATATCATTTATTAAGTGTTGATATTCTGATATAATAAAGTATCCATACTTTCATATTTTAGTATTCTCAATAGATTTTTTTTTCTTTTTGCTCTTATTTCCTCATATCTTACTTGAGAAAATTAGTATATTATTCACTATTATTTTTTATCCATACAAATATGTTATTAGTGTTAAATATTACAAAAATCATATTTGCAAGGGTATATATGCAATGTGTATTTTTTAACAAAATTGTGACTATAAGGGTATCCTTCAAACGCTTTAAATTTGAAGAGTATACAGTAAATAAGGATTTTTTTCAGGGTAAATAAGTTAAGAACTAAGTTTTGAAGGGTATGTGCGGAGAAAACGCAAAAAAATTTGATATAAATCTAAATCTGAGTTTTTCTTTTTTTTTCCAAGCATATATTGAATGTATATACAATTGTAAAAGTTGGATTCGGACAACCTATTATCGATTCTGTTTAGCATTTACGTAAAATAAATCTAAAAACAATGTATTTACACTCCTAAGTCGAAGAGAGAATGAGGTTAAGTTTGTGACAATAAAAAAAAACAAATGTTATATAAAAAAAAATGCAGCAAATGTTATATAAAAAAAATGCAGCAAATGTTATATGCATGGTCCATTATTTAAAATGAGCTTTGAATCCTTCCGTTATTTACTTCATGTTGAGTTTGTTGCATTGAGATATTGATAGCACAAGTATCAGCTATTCTGATTTGACACAATTTTACTGTTAAAGAGTAGTTTAGAAAAATGAAAGTAATTAATTTGATGATTTGACAATTATTTCCTTTGCTACAAATAGCCACACCATCATTTGCAGTTAATTTGAGTGTGACATTTGTCGTAGTTTTTCTTTTTTTTTCCCTACAATTTGTAGTCTCAAGTGTCACATTTACTTGTTTCACAACACCAGTTCTATCTAATTTAAACAAATTGTAAGACGAATGAACAATAATTGCTTATTGCTGAGCTTTTGGACCCCGCGAAAAGGACATTCTCGCTTTTTGCAAGCAAACGTGAGAGAGACAAACGTAAGAGCTTTAGGGTCTGTTTGGTTGTCGTAACTGATCGTAATTCGTAGTTATAATTGGTAAAGTCTTTTATAATTGTAAATGAGTTACATGTATGTAAATTTTACGGTATTTGGTTGGTAATATAAAATTGTAAAATGAGAAAGTGTATTGTACTTTACGGTGTTTGGTTGTCATAATGTATAAGTCGTAAGTGAAAAAGTTGACCACAAAGTTAACTATTTTACAATTTTAAAAGTTTTAATACTACAAATAAATATTAAAAAAGTTAAATATTAAAAAATTTTAATATTAATATAAAAAAATATTACAAATTTGTATGACCACAAAATTAACTGTAACTGGGCTGTAAGTAGGTGGTAACTGGGTTGCAAGTGAGTGTTAGTTGAGTTACGTAAGTCTTTTACGAATTATGATCCAAACAAACGTCGTAGTTGCTGGGTAGTAAATCATTTATGAATTACAGAGTTTTACGCGAAACAAACGGCCCCTTAAAACAAAACTGAGATGTAAATACATGGTTAGATTTTATTTTAGTTCAGTTACCGACAAATTAGCATTCTAATCAAGTAAAAAGAGTTTTTACTATCATCAGAGATTATATACTAATACAACAAGGGGGGTGTGCGACCCCACAAGATATTTGTGGCACGTAGGACCGACATGTGCGCAAATGGCATTCGTGCGGGGCCCACGGTGCTTGGTCATAAAATCAGTAGGGGGAGATATTTTCTGGCGACGAATCCTACGTGTAATCCTCATCCAGACCTCCAGAAGCATCCTTTCCTGTTACCGACACGTGTCCCATCCCGCCCCCGTCCTCCCCGTTAAATCCAGCGGCAATAACCGGGGACAGACGGCCTCGATGCCACACGAAAACAAACGGCGCCGACCGGAACCAGCCCGTCGCCTCCTCTATATAAACTAATCTTTTGCAAGTTTCTCATTATTATGTCTCCAAAAACAATCGTCTGCAAAATTGTGCGTTAGATGAGCCTGCGGTACTTCTTGAGCAGAATCGTGGGCCAGGAAAGCATGAGAGCGGTGCAGGGGATCAAGGACCAGGCATCCAAGTGGATTAAGGACACCACCGCCACCGCCGCCTCCAGTTCCAAGAGGGCGAGGCGATTCACCTCCGCCTTGGACTCCAAGAGTGCGGTCACCGGAGGTGAAGATAAGAGGAAGCGGGCCGAGGAGTCGCTCCGAACGGTCATGTTCTTAAGCTGCTGGGGGCCCAACTGACTCTCTCTCTCTCTCTCTCTCTGTGTGTGTATATATATATTCCTTGTAAAGAGTGTAAATTGTACAAAAGAAAATGCAAAAATATAATAGAGGTGTGCGGTTACAAATTGAGATATTTAGATTTGTGTTTTGCATCCTATTTATGTGAATTCAATTAATTAAATTTTAGTTCTTTATTGATTGGATTGTTGAAATTGAAAATTTTATTTAATGATATTTTAAACTTGATAATTGGCGTATGGAAGAAAATAGAGAATTTAATTGGAAAATGAGCATAATTTCTCATTTAAAGATTATGATTAATAGACATGGGTTTTTTTAGCTCTGTTACGAGCTTTTCTCTTCAAAGTTGTGTTCTTTATAACTTCGTATTGAGAATAATTTTTTCTAGATTCTTCAAATAAACCATTTTCTTATGTTTAAGCTAAATTAAATAGATGCGGGGATAGCTCAGTTGGGAGAGCGTCAGACTGAAGATCTGAAGGTCACGTGTTCGATCCACGTTCACCGCAATATTTTTTTAAATTTTGCTTTGATAAGCCGAAAGGTTAATGAAGCTGGAAGGATCATATAATTCCAATTCTCTGCAGATTCTAACAAACATTTTATGGAGAGAAAAAACCACCAACTTTTTTCAAAAAAATTATAACTATATACATTTGATACTCATCATCGAAACTATACAAGTTGAAGGGAAGCCCATCTCATAATTTGATTCCTCTGATTTTTCTCATAAATCTAAAATTTAACTCTAATTGGGTCCCCAACAGCTCAAATACATGACTTTCCTCATTGACTCCTCCGACCGTCTAGCTTTCTCTTGGTTCCTCTCCTTCCTTAGTTTATCAATTGAGTTAGGAGCAGCAGAAGACATCCTTCTATTTTTAGCTTGAGAAATCGAACCCACTCTGTTGCTCTTTGCATACTGTTGATGGAGAGATCTCAAGACATAGTTCCATCTGCAGAGCCCTGCTTGATCTTTGAGAGCTTCCACTGCTCCAACGCTTGCAGCCACAGCCCACGATGCCCTGCTCGCTGATGATGAACTCGCCCTCTCTCTCTCTCTTGATTCTATAACTTGTGATTTGTGAATGGTTTTTTTGGGTGTTTAGATTGAAGGAGAACGAGGGAGCACTTCGGTGAATTTTTAAGCAGGAAAGAGACCCAGAAACCAGAATGCAGCTGCTGCTGATTTTGAGAAATCCCGAGTCCCAGAGACGAGACCAGGGGGCTGGTTGGTTTTTTCTATTAATGGGGCGGAAGCTGAAACCATGGTTTTCTTCTTCTTCTACTTCTTCTTCTTTTTTTCTTTTTCTTTTTTACAAAATCTGCATCAACTTGCAAAGGTGAGTGGATGAATAATTGAGAGGGGTTACTCTCAAAAAAATAATAATAATAATTGAGAGGGATTTTATTTGCAAAAGCTTAACCAAATCATCCATATTGAGGAATTAAATCATGGGTTAAATTAATGACTCGAAGCAGGGTATTCCATCCACAATGGTCGAATAAGAAAAATAACAATATTTACATAGAAGTTTAATTTCATATAGAAATAAGTGTTTGGTTTAGGACAGAAGTGAGAAAAGAATGAAAAAAAGCGGAAGTGAGAAACTCATTTCTCATTTTTTGTGTTTATTTGGAGTTCAAAAAATGAAATGTGAAAACTCTTTTTTCTTTTTTTTTCTTTTTATTTTTACACTGTTTTACACTATTATTTTCTCGCTTGTTGGGTGCTATAGTTAATTTTTGTGGTCATGTAAATCTCACTTGTAATAAGTTGTAACTCAAAATAGTTAATTTTATCATTATGTAAACTCCGGTACAGTCTAATTAGAATAAAAAAATTATAATTAATATTTATTTTAATATTATTTTGTTGTCAATTTGATGGGCAACTCTTCCATTTGCACTTTAAATTACTAATTAAATATTAAAAATACAATATATTTTTTTTACTTACACTTTCACGTTATAATCAAACACCCAAAAAAATTATTTACATAAATCTCAATTATATATTTTTTACTCATATTTTCCTCTTTGTTTCCCACTTACACTTTTTATTCTCAGTCAAACAAGCCCAATTTCTCTTAACCTAGTTTTGCTAAAAGAAAATTTTGGGAAAATTTTACTTTTGTGGTTTTGTTTCTCCAAGTTTATTTCTGGACCATTTTCTCCACTTCCATTCACGTTTCATGTCTCTTTTAGTAACTCTTCATTGGTAATTCTCTCATTATATATTGTGAATTCCTGATAGAATGGTACTTTTATATTGATGTGCCCTTTTTGAACGTCTTTGTCATAATTTTTGGATGAAAATAGTATTATCAGAAAATTTTAAAATCTTGATGGCATTGTCGATTTAAATTAAAAGTAGTAAGATGGAATTATTTTTTTCAAAGGAAAAAAATTGATCATGCTTTATTTTCTAATTTGCAAATTGTCCGTTAACATAACGTGTCGGCATCTCCAACCCAGCATCAAAATGGAGTAAAAAAACGTCATTTTGACGCCAAATTTGTGCTTCAATTCAGCGCCGCTAGAGTGTTGCACCATATTTGGTGCAGCACTGTAGCGATAGCGTAGAGATTTTTTATTCATTTAAATTTATTTTTGGATGGTTTAATATTATTTGATGAAATAGATTAATCGTTTAGAATTGTAAAAAAGAATATAAAAGGAATATTCTGTTTAGAATAACATTTGATGCAAACAGATTAGAGTTGAATTAGAGTTGAAGAGAGAATTTGGTGTGACGCTAACTTCATTTTGATAGAAAACTAACTCCATTTTTGAATTAATGGGTTGGAGATGACCTTACCCAACATAGGAAAAAAAAACGAATTTAAAATAAAATAAAAGGTAATAATAACTTTCTCGCAAAATAAAGGTAAGAATAACTTTCTAATTGAGATTAGTCATATTTAATATTATAAGTAATAATAAAAATCTAATTAAATGTGGGGGGATAGATCTTAAGGTCACGTGTTCGATCTACGCTCACCCTATTAATAATATATTTAATGAAATTTTATTTTTTAGTTTCTTCTACAGTTCTAACATCCAGCTTAGGACAATAATTCTTTTTTAAGGTCCTCAAACGATTTTTGAGTCGTATAACCAGGAATGAGGCAAATCAATCAAAATAGGAAAGGCTAATGAAGCTGGAAGAACCATGTAATTCCAATTTTGAGCAAATTACTGTTAAAAAAGCACCTCATGGAAAAAAAGAAACCACCAAATTTCTTAGCAGAAGATTGTATCAAAATTATACAATTAGAAGGGAATTAGCCCATCTCATAATTCGATCATTTGTCTCTTTATCTCCTTCCCTTGATCTTTCTGATAAATCTAAAGATACAAGTATCTAATTGGGTCCCCAACAGCTCAAGTACATGACTTCCCTCATTGACTCCTCGATTGCCTAGCTTTCTGCTGAGTACTCTTCTCTCTTCTTAATTTCTCTGTGGAGTTAGCAGCGGGAGCAGAAGCAGAAGCTATTCTTTTTAAATCTATGCTAAAATTAAATATATTATAAATATGCTCTCGGCAAGACTCAACATGTGATCTCTATAAGTGAGTGACGCTCTTATGAACTCAAAGCCAACCAGAATGCTGCTTGCTAGTGCTCCTCCCTTTCCTCAGTCTAATGAAAATAGGCCCTCTTGTAAACAAAAAGAAAATTATTATTATTTTTTTTAAATGAGACAGTATTATGAGATGACATTTCAATATCTTCACTGGATTGTCAACAGTGAGAAATATAAAACGGGGTCTTGAGACCAAGATCAGTTAAATTGAGCCACTTTCTGAAAAGCAAAATTGATCACATCTTATTTCTGCAATATGCAATTAAACGTCCCTCGGCACATGTAATTGTTGTAGTGAAATATTAAGGGATTAAAAGATAAAATTTCAAAACTGGAGGGTAAAAATCTAAGAATGTGCTAAAAATTGTAACTATATATTCTCATGATCAAAAAATTATGCAAGTAGAAGGGAATGAGGCCATCTCATAATTTGATCATGGGTCTATTTATCTTTCTTTCCTTTGATCTTTCTAATAAATCTAGATCTAAAGGTATCTGATTGGGTCCCCAACAGCTCAAATACATGACTTTCCTCATTGACTCCTCAGATTCCCCAGCTGTCTCTTCATTACTTCTCTCTTTTCGCAGTCTGTCAATGGAATTCGCAGCAGCAGCAGCAGAACCCATTCTCTTTGAACAAGGTATAAGAGTTTGCAAATTAAATTATACAAGCAGAAGGGAATTATCCCATCTCACAATTTGATCACAGTCCCATCTCCTTCCTTGATCTTTCTAATATATCTAAATCTGAAAGTTCTAATTGGGTCCCAGCAGCTCAAAATCTTCCAACAACTAAGACAAAAAAAAATGAAAAATAAGAGGGAAAAAAAAAACCTTATGATGGAAGAAATATCTCTTATGGCCATGCCTTCTCACACATCCTCTCCTAGTTTTAAAGTTATATATTGTTGGTTTTCTGGGATCAATCTGGCAACTAATCAAGATCACTGAAATATCAACAATCTAATTGGCCAGGTCGGTAAATATCAGGTGGGAGGTTTTCCGTTTAATAGAACGTTCCTTAATTTAAGAACCACCTTTCAATTTCATTCCTTGGTTAAACACCAATTAGACTGGTATAAATCAGTCTCAATATACTGAATATCAGTATATCCCCTGTATAAAGAAATTAATTCACTTATACGGTACTTGGAGTGAGGTACGCTTAAAGAGAATCTCCTTAAGACAATTACGTCCCTTGCACTGGTGCTAATGGGTTACTGGACGCTGGTCTCCCAAGATACAACACTCCTTCACGGTATTTGGATAGCACTACCAAATCACCGTACGGTCGAACTGTAGTTCACCGTACCTTCACAGGATTTTTGAAGAGACAAAATTCAGGAGAATATTTGCCTTTACTTTGGAGGAGCACCCACTGTAGAGGAAGAAGGAAAGTTGAAGAATATTCTTTTTCAGAAGTCCCAGATTCAGACAACAATTCTATTAAAGAACCTGTTGAATTTCTGAGCCCTCTTTCAGAACGAATTTTGCAAAATCTCTTTTGGAAGTCGCTTTGGAAACTGAGTTACAGAATCCCCACTTGCTTTCGGAAACCGGGTTACTGATTTCCCACTTTCTATTTGGAAGTCACTTCAAAACTGAGAGAGAGAGAGAGAGGATCTCCTTCAAATTTCTTGCTGTTGGTGTGTTGTGTTGTGTTTTCAATTGAGAATTCGGAGCGCTATTTATAGCGCTCTGGGAGGGGCTAACTGGTCCGAACCCAACGAAGAGTTGCAACGGTTCGGTCTGAACCGTTGCAATGGTTCGACCCAGCCACCGCAACCGTTGGCCGTCCAACTACCACGACAGCCGTTGGCGGAGCGGATCGGATCCGGATAGCGGAGCGGGTATGCTTCGCGTAACCCATACCCATGAGACCCAGTTCAAAATGAACCAGGCCGGGTGGGAAACCCGGTCCCGGCACCGGCCGGCCGCCGTCGCCGCCGCCAGCGCCAGCGGCGTGCGCGCATGTGCGGGCATGGTTTCCTCCCAATCGCGCGCGAAAACTCCAAGGCCCTTTGTTCTCAATTTTCTCTATTTAAACACTACAAATTTCCATCCCATAATCAATGTGAGACTAAATATTTTTAGATACCTTTAGTCCCATTTTAACTTTGAATTAGGCAATCTTTAGACTTGAATATCTCAGTCATTCGAAGTCGGAATTAAACATGTGAATATACCACGTTCATCCCCAATGGAAGGAGAACACACTCCAACCATCATCCAATTGATTCGATGAACGGATCTCTCCGTAATTCAATTCAAAGATTCACATATATATATTCTTCATATTCTAACATATACAGTAAAGAGTTGACAAGGAATTTATAGCCGTTCATGAAAATAGGATATCGACACATGAGTAAGAAGAGAGAGAGAGAGAGAGAGAGAGAGACCAACGGGTATGTAGTAAGAAAGCATCACATATATCTCTCTAGACTTTCGCGTGCCTGCCAAGAGTTTTCTACGTTGCAGCTAATTGTTTTCTCAAGATTCACTTCTGTAGTAGCGGTGGGCTACTAATACAATAGATGACAAGTACAAATTAAGATAAATAAATAGCAAATATAGCTAACAGAGACAAAAGAGACATCACACCAGTGTTTAACGTGATTCATCCAATTTAACCTATGTTCATGGGAGAAGATAAGAAAAATAATCTACTAATCAAAATGAGAGAATACAAGTGATTATAACTCTAATCTCACTCGCACTCAAACTCACAAAACCCAACCACAATAGGCTTTAACAAATGAAGACAAATGAGAGGATACAATATCAAACTCTCTCGTTCTCTTGTGTGCATTTTCTCATGTAATACCATACCTATTTGTAGAGAAAACAAATGAAGCTAGTTGAATCATCACGTCTCTTATTCATGCATGTATATACATGGATTACAATAATTTTCATATGGTCTAAGAATTTACTAGCTTGGGCTATCTTCTCCATTTTGTCACTCTATGAAAGATTTGGATACGTATATTGGTTGGTTGCTGATTAGGACAAGACAACATGCTTGACAAAGCGTGCATGTTTGTTTTCAAGTCACTCCAAGAACTTCATTTTCTAAGATATGAATTATGAAGCGTAACAAACTCAATGAATGCTGTGTACACTCAAAAAGCAAAAAGGCAAAAGAAGAAGAAGAAGCTCCCGTTCTTCTTCAATCTCATGAAAAAGAGTTATACCTGCACCAGGCACCAGCATTGTAGTTCCGCAATACAACATTCGCTGGGAACACAGCAGTGTCAAGAAATGATGAACATACAAATGCAGGAATTTGAATTTGAATACAATGAAATAAGGCAAGGCATTGTCTAAACAGAAGCCTTAGAACATAATTGATCCCATTGGCAAGAGCAAAATGTATTGATACATCAATACATTTTGCAATCTTGTATGCAAAATTAATGATACATGAAACTAAGATGAAAGGATGTTGAATTTGATTCAGCTATTCAAAAATGAATATGGACCATTCCACAGAACTTAAATTGACTATAATTTCTTCCTTTAATAAGTACATAACTAATTTCAACAGTATTAGTTGAACAAAGCATCTTCTCTACAGTGATCATCAACTGGAATTCATGTCCACGCTCCAAATAACCGAGATGCTCTCCCTTGTAACTGCAGGCTTCACTTCATTACTTCAGGATTTGGCTTCTTGCCGTTGGCCATCTCAATAGACCCGACATGGATGTCAGCATCATCGATGAAGTCGCCCCAGAACCAATGAGCCTTCCACATAAGGATCATCTCCTCGATGGGGACATTCTTGGTTTCAGGAAGGAAGAGCGCAATGAAGACTGTCATGATGAGAACTCCTCCACCGAAGAAGTAGAAGAGACCAAACTTCATGTGGCACAGCATGGTGAGAAAGGTCTGCGCGACGATGAAGGTAAACAACATATTCACTGACACTGTAATGCTCTGGCCAGCTGATCGTATCTCCAGCGGGAATATCTCGCTTGGCACTAGCCAACCCAGCGGCCCCCATGACCATGCAAACCCCGCTACATACAAGCATATGAAAAGCACCACAAACCCTGCATATGTCTTTGATAAGTGCCCCTCGCCACTTGTCCCAAATTTCAACGCGATCAATGTCCCAACAATTATCTACACAAAGACAAGAAGTAGATGTGATCATACAAATTTAACTTGGAGGTAAGATGCATCAGCTGATATAGAACTGTTAACCACAAATCCAGCTATATGAGTTAAGAATAAGGTATCAGTCATCAAGAAAAATGCAAGAGATAAACTATTTTGTCCATTCGAAACAAAATTGCACATGCTGCTAACTAATTCAAGTGACAAACCTGACAAACTATCATCTGGCAGCCCCCTTGAATAAAAAGCTTGCGACGGCCAAGCTTATCAGCAGTGAAGATGGATACAAATATGCAGATGAGATGACAAGACCAGTGATAACACCAGACATCAAGGAAGCATCGCTGCCAAAACCAAGAGTCTTGAAGAGAACAGGCGCATAGAACATGATCACATTGATGCCAGTGAGCTGCTGAAAGAAGGGAACCATAATGGCCATGGTAAGCTGAGGTCTATACTTCCTCTTAACAATATTAGCCCAAGGGTGCTTGACTGCCTTGGACTCTTTGCTGGCTGCCACCAAGTCGCTATACTCTTCATGGACATCATCAGTGCCTCGAATTTTGCACAACATTTGCATGGCTTTTTCATCGTGACCTCGCTCTATAAGAGAGTTAGGAGTATCGGGGAGCATCAGAGAGCCAACAGTGATGATGGCAGCCGGAACAGCGGCAAGTGCCAGGCTCACACGCCACCCCCATCCTCCCTTTATCTTGGAGGAGCCATAGTTGATTAGGTTGGCGGCAAGTATGCCAATGTTAATCATGAGCTGGAAACCGATACCGAGCATGCCTCGGAGCCCGGCCGGGGCCATTTCAGAGAGGTATACAGGCACAGACTGTATTTTATCAAAGAAAAATGTAGAATGTGAGAGTATTGCAAATCAGTCTATACTTCAATCTTCGAGAAATAAACCTTGAGAAAATTGACTACTTTCTTTATAAACAGATGTGTTCAAATTCAATTGCACGTTTCTCTGGAAGTAGAATTTCAAAAAATTCAATTTCAGGTTAATGGAAGACAAGAGAGCTCTACTTCTCATCAGAATCACTTTTCAGGTTTTGTAACATGTCAGTTCATTTTTTGATACATTTTTCCTTTAAACACAGTTATTTCAGGTACTATATATATTTGTTTCTGAAAAAACCGTAAAAGACTGATGAACCAGTTTCTTCCATCAACAGATGGACTAAGACAGCATTGCAAATTTGCAATCACTGTTTGTTGTAAAACTGGTATTTTAAAATCTTGAAAACCACTGGACTGAATTTGTAATATATGTTATTATTAGTTAGAAAACAAAAAAAAAATTACAACATGTGCGGGTACAACAAACCCAGAGACAAGCAATAGAGAGAGTAGGGGTGTCAATGGGTCGGTTTGGGCGGGTTTAGAAGTAATTCTATACCCAAACCTGAAATTTAAATCCCCACTTAACCCACCCGAAATCCAATAGTTATAGAAAGTACTCAACCCATACTCTACCCATGGGTTTTGGGTGGGTTCGAGTTGGGTCAGGTAATTCAGATAGGGTCAGTTATGGGCGGGTCATTATATATAATCGAGTTAATAAACTTAATCACATGAATTATAACAACAATTAAAATTATCATTACTTTAACTATCAACATAGATAGCTCTATCAAATACATATCATATTGTCATTCAATAAAATATAATTCATATAAACATCCAAAATATTACGTGATCACATCTTTATTTACATCTTTAGAAGAAAAAAAAATCAAATACATTTTTGTTTTACGCTTGAGATCAACAAGTTCATGTTACACCAAGTCCAGCTTGCATGAGCCTCAGCAGCTTACTTACTGGTGTTGTTTCCATCTTTTGCAAATAAAACTCGAGGTATGAAATTATTATTGGACTTCATCCTTTTAATTCTTGGAGACTTCTTAGTTCCATCTCGGTTATATTTCCATCTTCATGGCTATTTCTTTAAGGATAACAGCTTGTGGTTAAAGCTGTAATTAACTGATAGCAGAAATAAGTGAAGGGTTAATTATTCCATAATCCTTTAAACTTCTCAAAGATTAGATTTAGGATTTTGAGAAGAGGAGAAAAGGCAACCATGTTTGAAGATAAGAAGAAAATAGAAAAATCTTAGTTTTGACTTTGGAGATGATATGAGTTAATATTTCAGATTGTTATTGATCCTAGATATGAGTTAATATCTTAAATGAATGGCTAGCAATAGTTTTTATCTTATGTTCTGGGTTCTAGTTGGGTTTGGACAGGGTGAGGGTGTGATACCCGAACCCGACTCATAAATAAAAACCTTGCTTTTAAAACCTAAACCCATTTGGGTTTCCAGAAAGTTAAATCCATACCCGGTTTTTCCGGGTCGGCCGACCGGTTTGGGTAAAACCCGACGCGGTTGGCACTAGGGAAATTGTTGAATCTAACAGCAAGTATTGTGTTGTCATACATGCATAGCCTATGAATCCTGCTGCAAGATTGTATAGGAATATTTAAGTTTCTAACAAGAGCTTATTGTAGTCTAGCAAGTTGCAATAAAAAAGAGCAATCCACCTCAAAGTATAATAGTCAACCAAACTCCCATGTGGAAACAAAAACAAGATGTTCAACAAAAACCTACTCCAAGAGTTGTTTAGTAAAACAAATTGTTTAGTAATAAAATTATAGTGAGACAGAGAAAAGCATGGGCCATATTCTCACCTGATTGGCAAATCCAATGCCAATTCCAAGGAGGATGCGACCAAGGATGAGCATGAATACATTTTGAGCACCACCATTGACCCCTGCGCCAGCCAGAAATGCGACCCCTCCACCAAGCATCGACCACTTCCTACCAAGCTTCCGGGTGACCGTCGATGCGAAGAAAGAGGCGATCAGTGCAGCTAAATAAAGCGACGACGTGAATGTTGTTAGCAGCTGGCTATCAAACTTGCAGTATTGGTTGGTGCTTCTGTCCCTCTTTTCCTTCTGATACACCGTTGGGAAGAACCTCAGCAAGAATGAATCCATGGAGGTCACTCCACCTTCAAAGGAATTATGACAAGTCAATGAATAAAACTTGAACGAGATCTAGTTAAACTAACTGGTAAGGAATTTCTGAATCAGAAAGTTACCAGAGATTCCGATATCGTAGCCAAAGATAAGACCACCAGTAGCAGCAACGAGGCAGGTGAGGAAGACGAAGAGGGTCATCTTCCCAGGATGCTCCTTCTGCCCGCGTGTGTTCATGATCGCGCCCCCTGCCATGGATGCTGGTCTTAAAATGAAGAACTATGAAAGAAGTGAAGCACTCAGCGAGGTCGCACTATACATACAAACAGATAACATTCATATAGGGTTGTAATAGGTGGGACTGTAACTATAAGATTGGCTGCTGATTGCTATACAATTGGTTTATGGCTTTACAATATGCATAAAACACAAGAAAGAGATTGAATACTACTATGATATGTCTTAGTTGTTTGTTTTGATGGAGATTCCATATTACTGACATGTCAGTGTTGTTTATTTTATGCTGTTTTCTGTTATTTTTAAAGATTAAGCACTGTTCTCAAGTGTTTCATGTGAGATTTAGACTGACGGTCGCGGAGATCTTATGTCGTCTGGTTCGTCATTAACTTGACTCAATCTCACTAAGAGTTAGAAAGCCGTGTTAAGGCGTGACTTGAATGAAGACATAACCAGCCAATAACTTAGACAAGAAGCAAGATTTCATGTGTGAAAGCTTTTAGCAGAAATTTAGCTCATCAATTTCACCTACATACCCGTCCATCAAAGTTTTGGACTTTGAAGATGACAACTTATAGTAAGAAAAGTGGGATGAAATAGATTAATTATAGGTAGTTGAGAGTATGGCATGTTTGCCTATGAATATTCTTGAGTTTGCATAAGAAGTATGCAAGCAAGTGAAGTGGAGAAGAGTTCAGTTGAGATTTATTTGCACTCTTCCTTCTGTTAGAAATTGTGACTAGAATACGTCGTGAAGGTAGACGAAACTTCGGAAGTCAAAGAACAGACGTGCACAAGGGGCTGTGCACATTACCAGTCGACCAATCATATAGATTAGTCAACTTTTATATTGTATATATAGTCGACTAAGTTAGCCAACAGAGAGTTGGGGTTCTCAAATTTTGTCAAAGTAGCTGACTGGTATTTGGGCCTAATCGACTAATACCCTGACCTAGTCGACTAATGGCGGGTCTGGCAGTTTTTTTTCTGGATCTGTTTTCAATTCGAGTTGGATTTAGATTTCTTTTTCTTCTGAGCGGTGATTGTTCATAATGATAAAGTTTGTTTAGGATTATGAGTGTTTTATGGTATATAAATAACCCTTTGGGGATAGCCGTCAATGTAATCCAATGAAATTATAATTCCTAAAGATGTAATTCATCTAGGTGAGAGATTCGTGAGAGAAAATAGTCATAAGGGTTCGCTGTTCTTGCGGCCATCAAGAGCATATAATATTCTCAACGAGAGATATAAGTAATTCTTATTTTACTTCCCCAAAATTTAATAAAGTTTATTCCCTTTCTCCCGTGGACGTACACATGATCCGTTTGATCGGTGAAACCACGTTATATTGTGTGTTGGCTTTCTTTTTACTTTAAAATATCTTCTTCTCTTTTTCTCATTGCCCTAGTAGATCCTGTGGTTAGTTTCTGTTGCGCTGCTCCTGTCGATCCGATCGTGGGGACGTCCCGAATTCACAACAATCGGTATCAGAGTATGATTAACGTGAAGATGTCTGCGATCAAGCTTGATATTCAAAAATTCGATGATGTTATCAATTTTAGCAGGTAGCATATTAAGATGAACGCCTTCCTTACCCAGAGTGGGTTGAAAAAAGTACTACTCGGGAGGGAGAAAAAAATCACAAGACATGAAAAAAGAAGCTTGGCAAGAGTTGAATGGAAAAGCCTTGACGGCTATTCAGGTTTGCTTGACGGACGAAGTGTTGAATGAGTTTTTCACAGAGAAAACAGCATACTCGTTGTGGGAGCAACTTCAGGATGACTAACTGAAGAAGTCGTTAGCGAATCGGTTGATTCTGAAGCAACGTCTCTTTCTTCTCCGCATGCATGAAGGTACACCTATTAAGTCTCACATTGCAGAATTTTTCTCTATTATTAATGATCTAGATAAGATTGAGGTAAAGATATAAGATTAGGATCAAACATTTCTACTACTGTGTTCTTTACCTTCTTCATATAAGACCTTTAGGGAAACTATCATCTATGAAGGCAAGTCAACAATCAAGGTCAATGAGGTCAAGGAGCATCTGCTCAATAAGGACAAAATTGACACCCAATTGATGGGTGAAGTCTCATCATGATGAATCCGAGCAAGTTCATTAGTTAAGGAAGAAGAGTAATAATGGAAGTTTCACGGGTAACTCAAGATATAAGAATTTGACGTGCAACTATTGTCACAAAAAGGGCATATTAGAGCTGATGTTGGCTTTGAAAGAAGAAACAACTAGATGCTAATATTACTGAACAGATTGAAAAAAATGAAGATAAGTGTGACGTTCTATCTGTTACAGACAGATCACTTGGTAACAAAAATAGATGAATTATTGATTCCAGATGTTTACAGCAGATCGGTTCCTATAGGAAGATGTTCTTCGCATACACTTTGGTTCAAAGGGGAGAAGTCTTCATGGAGAATTCTTTTACAAGTAAGGTAATCGGCAAAGAAATAATTCAGTTTCGTTCACATGATAGATGCATCATTACTCTTCAAAGTGTTCGTCATATTCCCGATTCAAGGCATAATCTCATCTCCCTTGGAGCCCTACAAAGGGAAGGGTTCAATTTTAGTTCTGAAGGTGATCTTATGGAAGTCTCTATTGAGGCCCATGTGAAGTTTCAGGCCGAACTTGTCGGCAATGTATATGTTATGAAATTCATAAGTTACAGTTGGTGGACAGTTATCCTCGACTTTGAAAGCGGCGGTTGTGAAACAATTGGAGATTATGATGGTTTCGACCTCGGATGTTCAATTGTACCTTGAAGAGAGATTGAGACTAGGCATGCAACAAGAAAGTCCAGATCGTTAATCGTATAGTGGAGAAAATTCTCAAAATCCTGTATGGATCAAGGAGATCGTGGGTGATAAAGTTCAGGTTGGGGCTGAACTTATTCGACTTAATTAAGTTGTGAACTCCATGAAGGGGTTATGGATATGAGGGAGTGAGATAAAGATAAAGTCAAGATTTGTTCAACTGTGCATGGATGCAAGCATATGGAGTGTAACACCCCGCTCCCGGAATACGTACTTAGTTGCGTATTCGTATTTTTTGATCATATTTTTTGATTTACTTTCTGTATTTATTTTGTATTATGAGTTATTTATATGAACGTTTTGTCATGGATTAGGATTCGTGAACTCGGAGTCAGTCCTAGTCTGAACCGGGAACCCGATCTTGGAGTATTGCTCAATTTGGTCTTTCTACTATTCTAATTTAATCGATTTCAGTTTCAAATATTGCTTTCCAATATTTTAGATTTTTTATGATTTTCTGGAATTTTTCTGAATTAAATTGGAAATCTTCAAAACGATGTCGACTAGCGTAGCTGACCGATTCTCGGATTTTTAATTTACAAACGGAGTTAAATTTCTAGAAATGGCTTTTCACATTATGTCTTAAAATCATATTTTCTATTTAAATACTTTTTATGATAATTTCTTAAATTTATCAAAATTCCTCCAGGTTTGGTGCCGGGCAGTATTGCTGGTTGATTCCACGATTATTAGTTTACAAACGGAAGGGAATTTCTGAATTACACTTTCATATTACTCCTTAGAATTATATTTTCTCTTTTCATATATTTTCTGAGATTTTTCAGATTTTATCAAAATCCGGCCGACTTGGTGTAGACCGGTATCGATAATTGACTTCAGGATTTTTATTTTGAAAATGGGATTGAATCTCTAAAAACTGATTTCACCAAATATCTTAAAATAATATTTATTATTTTTGAGAATTTTTGGAAAGCTTTCCAAGCTACTTCATTTTTCGGACTTTTTCAGAGTTTTCGGTGTTTTCCCAGATACCGGAATTTTATCTAGATATTTTACTTTTCTTTTTTTCATTTTTCTCTCTCCTCGCTAGACACGAGTTTCACTAAACCTGGATTCAATTTTTAAATGAAGAGATCCTCTCCATTCTTTATTTAATGTTACGTCCTTCAAGTCATTATGACTTTTTGTCTTTTCCGTCTAACGCAACATTCGCGTTTTTCCCTGGACGCAAGTCTTATTCCCGCGCCTAGGCAATTGCCAGACGCGAGTTTCATTTTATGAGGACGCAGCCCATTTTAGTAGAGACGCAAGTCTCATTTTATAATACAATGGCAAACTTGTAATATCCCATCTCCCTTTATATATATATACATCTCCATCTTCTCTCCCTTTCATTCTTCTTCATTCCTTCTTTCATTTCCAGCAAACGCAGTGCCCAAAACGCTGCCAACGCAACCTCCTTGGCCGACCATCACCACCTGTTGATCGAGATTTTACCTGCACAACAAAAATAAAGATGTTAGATTTAGAAGTAGTTGTGCAAGGTTCTCAATTCTAATCCGTGGTAGCAGTGGCTATGCGGGTCGTGATCCTCAGGGAGGGACTAGCGATGGAAGCGTTTGTAAGTTATCTCTAAAAATTTCTCTTTTTTTTAGTTAATTAAAAAGAAAATAAGAAAATATTAATTAAAGTTAGTTTAGAAAGAAAGCGGTATTTTACAATGAGTCGGAAAAGAAAGAATTGGGAGAAGTGTTGTGATTTAATCTACAAGAATAAAAGAAAAGAAAAGAAAAGGAAGAAACACTAACCTCAATTTGGTTGAAGAAAAATATGAAATTTTAACACTTTCTACCTTGCTTTGGAGGCATGAACGCATAAACCATAGGATCGATCTCAGTCCCCTGTTCGCATTATATCATCAAGCCTTGGCAAGTATGAATTGATACGTACCTTGAGGAGGAGAACATCTCCATGAAGTATCGTTGGCACTCGCTAAGACTTGTTATACTTGTGCTTCAGAAATCACTTGCATACTCATCACAAACCAACAGAGATAAAAATAGAAAGAGAAAAGAAAACAAAAAGAAAAGTAAAAGCAATTAACAAAAGAAAAATATTACCTTTATTGCTTGAAACAAATGAAGAGAAGAGAAGCATACATCGGTGTCACTCTCAACATAGCTATCTCCCTCACTTACATAAAAAAATACAAAAAAGAAAAAGAAAGAAAACCTAAACTAGAAGAAAAAAGAAAACCTAAAACCCTAGATTTGGCCCTCTGGCTCTGGACGCTCTTTTCGGTTGCACTGCAGAGGGTATTTATAGGTGCAGAAGGAGGTAGAGTCCCAACACAACTCTCCCACGAAAACTGGTACCCGGATAAGACAATACTGCCGCGGAAACGCGACTTGGGCCGCGTTTCCGAGGCCTGAGTGTGGCGGCTGGCCACGCGCTTTGGCGCGTGGCCTCCCCTGGTCCGTCCATCTGGGCGTTTGCTTCTGGAAGTTTGATCCTGCCTCTTTATCTTGGGATTTAGATATAACTTGAGAAGCAAGTTACCTAGATCCCAAATCTTTTCCACGAATTTCCTTCTCTTCTTTTAGCTTTTATCCTCATCCCGCAAGTGTTTAGGGTTGAATAGAAGTTTATCCTTCCCTCTTCTTTAATATTTGCAACTTTGGCCCCTGTGTATTTGCACTTTTGACAATTGATATTTGCACTTTTGCACTTGGGCTTGAATATGGGCTTTTGGGCTTCTTTTAGGCTTTATTTATTATTAAAATAAGAACTCAAGGCCTGCACACAATAAATCACAAAATATTAATAAATGTGCAGAATTATATGAATAAATATGAAAATGTGATGGTAAATATGATGATAAAAATGCACTTTTCACTACCTATCACACCCCCACACTTATCTTTTTGCTCGTCCTCGAGTAAAAATCAAAGAGAAAAAGAAAAGAAAAATTAATCTAACCTAACTCACTTTCGTAGGAATCACGGTTGCACTTAGCATGTGCAACAGGCCGTTAAACCCCTAGGTTACCCTAGAGGACGAGTATTGTCTCGTGAGGGTTTTCAGCGGATTACACCCACAAAATCCATAAAAAGGAAATATTTGAAATACTTTTGAAAAGACTAAGTAATCTATAAGTTTTTAGGATCCTCATTTTTATTCATTCTTAGACTTAGTCTTTATAAAGTAAATTGTTTTCATTTTTAAGTAAGGATCAAAATTGAATTTTGTGTATAGTCTTTTTCGTTACCAAAAATCATATGCATCCTTATGAATTTTTACTAGGAATTCCTTAACTTGGACTTTCATGCCTCTTTATTTGTTTAAATTTTTTTAATATGTATAACGCATCTAATTTTCTTTCGTATAAGCATCAAGGCTTCTTGAGGCCCTCATACCTAACTAATTGACTATTAGATGTGTTAGTACATATGTAATATTTCTTAGTTTTCTTAGGCTTTCTAATCCACCCATGTAGCGAACTTAAAGTCGGTGGCTCCCAAACCAGTCGGCTTTAGGACACCAAGTGAGAAAACACCCCACGGACTCAAATTCGAGTGAACTAGGCCCCAAAACTAAGGACTTTATTTTATTTACTCACTTTTAGGCATGAATACTTATGCTTCTTGAGGCACATGTATCCAGCTTAATTAGTGATTTCCTTTTTTTTTTTTATATGAGGCACAAAGGTCTTCGTCTTAGAATCCTAGATATGCATTAGGTATGCAAATTTCATTAAGGTAAAAATCAAGACTAACTACTTATTCAATTTCTCCTCCTATACCTAAAAATTCAACAATTTATTTATTTTGACCGAGTTTTTAGAAATCCTAATCATGATTTTCCTAATTCTTAAGACTAACTTAGATTTCTTTCAAAAGATAAGTCAAAATATTATCCTTTTTATAACATTTTTTTTAGAATTTTTTTTATATTAGCAAATTTTGTTAGTTTCTACCTATGTTAGTATGTTAGTAAAGCCTACCCCTACACTTATCTCATGCATTGTCCTCAATGTATGAATGAATGCATATATGCATGAAAAAGAATAAGGGAAGGCAGAAGTTACCTCAAGGCGGTGGTTCCGGTGGTGGTCTAATTGGTCCACGAAATGCGGCCCAATCTACTTTTTGTGGAATTCGGGGGAACCCACCAGAAATCTTTTTTGTATAACCCACTAAAATGATGTCTGTATTAACATTTTTTAAAAATTCCACCCCATCAAATTTCCATAATTCATAATTATTTTCAGAGTCAATTGTGTCAACCGCCTTGTCCCAAAATGGAGTGTGAAAAGATGGAATGATTGACTTGGATATGGGAAGTACGGGAACGAATACCGACTCAGGAAAGAAACTTAAATCAAGTAATGGTTCAGGAGTCGGGCTAGGTTCAGGAAGTGGGTCCAAATCAATAAGTTGAAGCTCAAATCCACAATAATCCTCCCACAATGGAATGTGACTCAATATTGGTGATTCAAGTTCAGGAATGATAGGTGTGGGAATCAAGACTGACTCTAAAAGATTACCTAAGTCGGGTAACAAAACAGGAGTCAATAATGATTCGGGAATTTGAACTTGATCACAGATTTGAGAATCTAGGTCACATATCTCATTGGGTTCAATTTCATAAAAATGAGAACTTGCCAATTTATCCATGGGACTTTCAAAATTGCAAAATTGGTCAAGTTCAATATGATCATAAAAAATGGGTGATTCAATTTCATGATGAATTGGAACAGGATCCAATGTTGACTCGGAAAAAGTGAAATCAGGTGGAGACACCGGAGTCATTATTGAATCAGGAAGCAAAATTGAATCATCAAGTTGGGGTTCATGATCATATTCATGCTCACGATCTATTTCAGGAAAGGAAAAACTTGCCAAGTTATCAAAATTTGAAGTTTCGGCAAATTCACATGATGGCACTGAATTAGAATCTTGTTGTCCAAAGCAACTTGGTTCGTCGGCTCTAAGAGAGTGGTCAGCGAGATTAGAATTGGCCGGACAGTGAGAACACAAAGATTGAACCATCATATCTAGTTCATGCTCACGAGCTAATCTAGCCTGAGTCATGGCTTCAAGCCTCTTTTGTGATTGGACTTGGAAAAGGAAGTGTAATCGTGATGAAGTTGTGAGTTGGTGGACTCATGCATCATCATGTCTAAGATTGATGGTGGTTGTTGCTTGGACTCGTGCATACTCATCATTTCCCGGATAGATGGTTTTCTATTCTGAATGAGTGGATCTGAGTATGACTCTTGGGAATATTGTGGACAAGGTGGAGACGGAGGACAAGTCGGTTGAAAATTGGACTCGGGGGAAGCGAAACCCCATGAACTCTGTGAAGAGTTGAAAGTATGAAAATTATGGTCATAAGATGGGGGGCATGGGTTATAATCATTCGGATAAGACCATTCCGGCACACTAGATTGGTCAAAGTTATGATATGCCGGGTTGGTAATATCCGAAAAATAGTTAGGTGTGTAATATGGATTAAAATTGGAAAAATTATTATTATATGCCATATCACACCAACACAAACAAATAAAAAAAACAAACAAACAAACAAAAAAATTTTTAACCTAAGTTAGGGTAGACCTATGACCTAGACGACTCCTAATTGGTTAGACTGTCCACGGAAGGTAAGGTGCAGACTTTGACCACAAGTTAATCAGCCAGGTCAGGGCAAGAGTGGTGGGAGGTTTTCCGTCAAAGACGTTCCTTAATTAAATAACCACCAATTTTCGGGCTTTCGGCCCTCAATCCCCTTCCTAAACACTGATTTGGCGAGAGTCAAATTTCAGCACTGTTCCCCCTTAGGAGAATCTCCTAATTGAGTCCGAGATGTTCCTAGGGCCAACATCTACTAATTTTAAGTTAGGCTTGGGTTAGTGAGTGCTTGGGATATGATTTTTGGGCTAAGGAAGGGTGATGAAATCCCCACCTTATCTTGTTAGTGGGTTATGCCCTTAAGATATTTTTGTACAAGTGTACAAGATATGTAAATAAGATTCACTCAAAGCATGAAAATCAACCAAGAGATGAGTCCTATTCTACATGCAATGCGAACGTACCTTGCTCCAGCACTCTTCAACAGTAAAAATAAAGGAATTGAAAAGACACGTGCCTAATATGCAAACGTCTAATCAATTTTTATCTTTAACAACAAGTATCTTACTGTTGATTAATTAGCAGTAAGTAGGGTTATCACAGAACAAAGTTTAACAGAGCAGAAGACAGATATTGCAATTTGCAGCAACCTGCAAAAATTTCAGTCAGTAGTCCTCTGCTACTGCCGCGGATCCGCGGCTATTGCCGCGTTTGCGCGGCAAAGTAGCAGGCTCTGCTGCTCTGCCTTCGAGGGCAGAGGCACAGAGTTGCTATATGTCCACTTCTGCTGTTGTTTTTCTGTTCTCCAAACCTGCAAACAAAAAAGAATAAAAGAATTAGTTAATAATTTTTTTATTATTAGAGAATAACTTACCGTCCCTTCCCGACAACGGCGCCAATTTGTTGATCAAGATTTTACCTGCATAACAAAAATAAAGATGTTAGATTTAGAAGTAGTTGTACAAGGTTCTCAATTCTAATCCGCGGTAGCAGTGGCTATGCGGGTCGTGATCCTCAGGGAGGGACTAGCGATGGAAGCGTTTGTAAGTTATCTCTAAAAATTTCTCTCTTTTTTTAGTTAATTAAAAGGAAAATAAGAAAATATTAATTAAAGTTAGTTTAGAAAGAAAGCGGTATTTTACAATGAGTCGGAAAAGAAAGAATTGGGAGAAGTGTTGTGATTTAATCTACAAGAATAAAAGAAAAGAAAAGAAAAGGAAGAAACACTAACCTCAGTTTGGTTGAAGAAAAATATGAAATCTTAACACTTTCTACCTTGCTTTGGAGGCATGAACGCATAAACCATAGGATCGATCTCAGTCCCCTGTTCGCATTATATCATCAAGCCTTGGCAAGTATGAATTGATACGTACCTTGAGGAGGAGAACATCTCCATGAAGTATCGTTGGCACTCGCTAAGACTTGTTATACTTGTGCTTCAGAAATCACTTGCATACTCATCACAAACCAACAGAGATAAAAATAGAAAAAGAAAAGAAAACAAAAAGAAAAGTAAAAGCAATTAACAAAAGAAAAATATTACCTTTATTGCTTGAAACAAATGAAGAGAAGAGAAGCATACATCGGTGTCACTCTCAACATAGCTATCTCCCTCACTTACATAAAAAAAATACAAAAAAGAAAAGGAAAGAAAACCTAAACTAGAAGAAAGAAGAAAACCTAAAACCCTAGATTTGGCCATCTGGCTCTAGACGCTCTTCTCGGTTGCACTGCAGGGGGTATTTATAGGTGCAAAAGGAGGTAGAGTCTCAACACAACTCTCCCACGAAAACTGGTACCCGGATAAGACTATACTGCCGCAGAAACGCGGCTTGGGCCGCGTTTCCGCGGCCTGAGTGTGGCGGCTGGCCACGCGCTTTGGCGCGTGGCCTCCCCTGGTCCGTCTATCTGGGCGTTTGCTTCTGGAAGTTTGATCCTGGCTCTTTATCTTGGGATTTAGATATAACTTGAGAAGCAAGTTACCTAGATCCCAAATCTTTTCCACGAATTTCCTTCTCTTCTTTTAGCTTTTATCCTCATCCCGCAAGTGTTTGGGGTTGAATAGAAGTCTATCCTTCCCTCTTCTTTTAGTATTTGCAACTATTGCCCTTAGTAATTGCAATTTTGACATTTGATATTTACACTTTTGCACTTGGGCTTGAATATGGGCTTTTGGGCTTCTTTTAGACTTTATTTATTATTAAAATAAGAACTCAAGGCCTGCACAATAAATCACAAAATATTAATAAATGTGCAGAATTATATGAATAAATATGAAAATGTGATGGTAAATATGATGATAAAAATGCACTTTTCACTACCAATCACCAACCTTCTTCACCAACACTTCCACCATTCTCTCATCCATCTCCTCCTCCATTCCAACAACAACAACACCAACTCCATCTTCTTCCTCCTTTTTCCAACCAAACAACCCATCTCCTTTACCATCTTCTCCACCATTTCCGCCACTACCTGCACCACCTTGACCACCGTCAACTATGTCATCTTCCTCCCCTCAGAGAGCTCTTTCTAACGAGCTATAGCTTCGTTCTCTGAAATCCCCTTTGCAAAACTCCAAAATTTTCAATTGAACTAGACTTGCACCCCATTTTTTGCCTTGGGTGTGGGCTGCCCCATGGCAGCTGGCCCTTGACCGCCGGCCACCTCCGGCCGCCGACGAGGTCCAGCCGGCCAACCCCCTTCCTTCTTTTCTTTCCTTTCCTTCTTTCTTTCTTTCCTTTCTTTTTTCCTTTCCTTTCCTTTTCCTTTTCCTTTTCTTCTCTGTTTTTCTCCCAACCTGCGTCCCCCTTTTTCCCTCCTTCCCTGCGTCTCACTTTCCCCCATCCATGCGTTTCTCACTCTCTCATCTCTATGTCACTCTCTTTCTTTTGTTAATTGCTAGACGCGGAGTTCACCCCGCGTCTAGGCAATTCCTTAAAGCGAATCTTCGCGTTCTTGATATTTGTATAACGCGGCCTTCGCGTTCTTGTATCAACGCAACGCGGAGCTCATGCTCGCATCTGTGTCCTTCTCGTGTCAACGCGACGCGGAGCTCTCGTTCGCGTCTGCGTTCTTCTCGTGTCCTTATTTAAACGCGGGTCTTTAACCACGCGTTTGTGACATATACGCAACGCGACTCTCGCGTCTGCGACTCCCGCGTCTTCATTCTCTCTCCTCCTTTCTATTGAACGCGTTTACGCGTTGATTACCTGGATTCCGGAGATCAGAGATTTCACGGTATTTTCTGAAGGTTTAGGCGAGTGTTCTTGCTTTCCTCTTGGCTTTCCCGCTTCGTCGGATCGGCTTGATTGTCTTATATATTTGTATCTGGAACTAACACCTTCTCTGCAGGTGCCCTAACCACTGGGTACAACCTTTGAGGTTTAAACTCCTCTGAACTTTCTCTATGCTACGCCTGGTAGGCGGACCTAGCGTCAACACTTTATCGCTTACTCCGTTTGAGTATAGTTACCCCATGAGCATGGATTCCCCATGAGCGGTAGTATGGCATTCATAGGCTTGCTGCGACACGTGTGTCTAGCTACGTTGCGAGCGGTAACCACGCCGAGCATGATAGCATTTAGTGTTGTACATTAGCTTCGCTCCAGCTTGCTCAGCTCTGCTTGATTGTACTCAGCTATTATTCTATCACTTGCCAAGTACATGCTTGATTTATTAACACTTGACATGCTATTACTTGATACTTACCATCTACATGCTAATACTGGACACCTGTTTGTATCACTTGATAACTGATGTGTCATCACCTGACACCCGGCATGATACTACTTGACACTTGCTTCTTGCTATGACATGACTTATCACTTGCCTCCTGACATACTAATACTTGATCTGTGACTATCACATTTACGGGAATACTATACTTGTTATCCTGTATTACATACAGTGACTTGAATCTTGTGCCTGTTATCCTGTATTATATATATACAGTGACCTGAATTTATAGTACTCATGTACTCCTGAATTCCTGATCATGTCTTACACCTGTTATTCCCGTAAATTGATAATTACATAATAAATCATAAAATGAACAACTTGTATCGGGTCGGGGAAAACTTGCGGCTATCAATATATGTTCGTGTTTACAGTGGTATTAGGTATGTTGTGCAACTAAAACTTCCGGTCTGACCTGTGGGCCTCCAGGCGACCGAGGGGAGTGCTGGCTCCCTCCTTCCTGGTACCATCTTGATAAGGGCATTCTATAAGACCCTCTTGTACGCCTCGCGGCTGGTTCCGAGCACCAGTAACAGAACGTCCTGGACCGTGGTCCCGGGCATGCACGGGACCCACTGTAAACATTATTAGTTGATACCCCCGTTGGTTTCCAATAACAACCTTACTTTACTCAGATCGGATATATGTGTGCTGGGACACTAGTTCACATATCTAGACATCCGGGTAAGACGAGTAATAATAATAATAAAAGATGTCAGCTATGGATCCGTAGTATGCTTTGCTATGTGTAACGCCCCGATCCTGCGGGTACGGAGACGTTACTGCAACGTATATACGCAGGTCCGAAATACCCTCACGTATATACGCTAAGCATCAGTACAGGCAAGAATCAGAGTACGGAAGCAAGTGGTGTATTATACATTCCAACACATGAGTACAATTACAAAGTTATCACCAGAGGTGATCCAATATTACATGAATATTACATCACTGATATGCGCAATTGCGAGATTACAAAGAGATGTACAAGTATGAACAGTACACAGGCACTCACGAGTTTACAAAAGGAAAACTCGAGAGGCACACAGGGGGGCCTGAAAGGATAGAGCTTCAGACGGTCTGCTGGGGATCCATGCTTCAGCTACGCCACTCTGATCAGCAACTAGGGGAATCCACACGCTCCAAGCTCCATGACCTGGACATAGGATCCAGGGGAGTCAGATGAAACTCCCCAGGCGAGTGGTGATACAAAAGCCGATGGCGTGCTAAGATAAGTACAAGTGTATCGATAAAACCGAATTATAAACATGCATTAAAAACCGTGTCGTGAGCAGAAGCATGTAAGCAAGTAGATGTTAGACAGGAAGTACTCAGGGTATGATAAGATAAGAACAGGAGACTGGTGGAATAGAAGACAAGGGATAAAGCAGGGTATGAGCAGCTAACATAATAATAATCATAAAATCGGAAATCTGATGTAAAACCCAATACAAGCAAATATGGCGAGGCATATCACAGATTCATAGCCGTCTAAGTTGCAGGCTTCAGTATGCGTCCCATTCCACATACTTCTACTTACAACTTAAAGAGCAGGTTATTATCTTGGCACTTTATTATTATTATTACTCGTCTTACCCTGATATCTAGATATGTGAACTAGCGTCCCAGCACACATATATCCATATCTGAGTAAAACAAGGTTGTTATTGGAAACCAACGGGGGTATCAACGAACTATGTTTACAGTGGGTCCCGTGCTTGCCCGGGACCACGGTCCATGACGTTCCGTTACTGGTGCTCGGAACCAGCCGCAAGGCGTACAGGAGGGTCTTATATCATGCCCTTATCATGATGGTACCAAGAAGGAGGGAGCCAGCACTCCCCTCGGTCGCCTGGAGGCCCACAGGTCAGACCGGAAGTTTTAGTTGCACAACATGCCTAGTACCACTGTAAACACGAACACATATTGATAGCCGCAAGTTTCCCCCGACCCGATGCAAGTTGTCCAGTTTTATGGTTTATTAGATGATTATCAGATTTTGGGAATGAGCAAGAGCAAGTCAGGATTATCAGGAATACATGTATATCAGGAGTACTGGTTCGTACTATAAGGCATCACATGTGTAACAAGAGTACAGTTTGTACTATCAAGATGTCAGGTCATCATTCCCGTTATCGTGATAATCATGAGAGTCAAGTATATCATGCCGGGTGTCAAGTGATAGCATGACAGGAGGATGATATTTAGCAGGTGACAAGTCATGTCAAAAGATTGATATTAGTCCGGTGGCAAGTCATATCATAACAAGGGGTCTTGCCAAGTAGTATCATGTCATGGTGTCAGGTGATAACACAACAGTTGTCAGGTGGTACAAACAGGAGTTAAATAGTAGCATGTATAAAGCATGTCAAGTGTTAACATGTCAGGTAAGAACAGGGCATGTGGTAGAATAGTAGCTGAGCACAATCAAGCGGAGCCAAGCAAGCTGGAGGCACAGACAGCAAACAGTATTTAACACTGGAGCGTCTGGCATGATTACCGGGACGACTCGGCTTAAAGTGCGAGTAGAAAATCCGGCAGCATTTCGTCTAGACGAATCTAGTGGTAAAGTGTTGAACGCTGATCATGATAACCAGGCGGAGCTGAACAAGCTGGGGACACAGGCAGCGAACAGAGTTTAGACACTAATGCGCTCTGTGAGGTTACCGAGACAACTCGGTTTAAGATACGAGTAGAAAATCCGGCAGCATCTCGCCTAAACGAATTTAGTGAATAAAGCGCTGAGCGCTAAGTATGCTCACCAGACGGAGCTGAGAAACCTGACGGTCCCAATCACGTCTCCTTCGAGATAGTGAGAGACCGGAGGCTGAAGGGTCCAGAGAAACCTGACGGTCCCAATCACGTCTCTTTCGAGATAGTGAGTGACCGGAGGCTGAAGGGTCGGCCACGCATAGTATAAAGCAATAAATATATCACAGGCATGGTATATGTACAAGAATGAAACTACCCTAATACAAGCATTCGTCACAGAGCAATACATGTCCAGTCACTGGCACTCGGCCATACACAGATACAGGGACGCAGCACAATACATAATACATGAAAACATGGAATAAAATACATATCGACCCGACGAAGCGGGAAAACCCAAATGGAGGCGAGAGCAAGGACACTCGCCTAAATCACCGGAAAGGCCGAAAACTCTGAAATCCATGGAACTCGCGCACGCGCCATAAAATAATATATAATTATGAAGAGAGAGAAAGTGAAGAGGAGAGAGAAAGAGACACAGGGAGACGCGAGTTTATGAGAGTGAGACGCGGGGGTCGCAGACGCGGGAGTCGCGTCGCGGGAATAGCAGACGCGGTAATCACAGACGCGGGAGTCGCGTCGCGAAGATGCAGGGCACGAGGAGAACACAGATGCGGGTATTATCTCCGCGTCGTGTCGACACGAGAGGGACACAGACGCGGGCCTGAACTCCGCGCTGCGTCGATACAAGAACGCGAAGGCCGCGTTGAACAGATGCCAAGAACGCGAAGATCCGCGTTAAGGGGGTTATCGGGACGCGGGGGTGAGATCCGCGTCAGTAATATAACAGAGAGAGACAGGGAGATAAGGAAAGACAGTACAGGAGAGAGAAAGAGATTCCTAGAGAGAGAATCTAGAGAGAGAAAGAGTGAGTTAGAGAGAGGAGAGAGAATCTAGAGAGAGCTTGTAATGGGAGGAGAGAGAGAAGAGAGAGAGAGAAGAGGGCAGGAGAGAGAGAGAGAGGAGAAAGAAAGTCCAGGAGAGAGAGAGATTGAGCAGGTGAGAGAGAGAGTTGAGAGAGAGGGGAGAGAGAGGGACAGGAGAGAGAGTGTTCAGGAGAGAGAGAGAACATGAGAGAGAGAGAGAGAGAGTGCAGGAGAGAGAGAAAAGAGAGAGAAAGAGCAGGGCTGCTCACGCAGCCCCCCCTCACGCAAGCAGGGCCCACGGGGCCGTGGGCCCTGGAAGGCCTGGCCGGCCCTCTGCCGGCCAGGGGCCTGGCCGCCGGCGGCGCCAACAAGAAGGGGAAGGGAGAGAGAGATCAAGGGGGAGAGAGAAAGGGAGAGAAAGATGGAGAAAAAGAAGGAGAGGGGGCTGTTGCCCCCTCCAGGTCGCGCACAGGGGGCCAGGTGGGCCCCTGGCCACCCGCGGCCGCCGGCGGCGCGCCGGCGGCGCCCAGGACTGGGGTGGCGCCGGCCACCCCAAAGAAGAGGGGAAAAAGGAAGGGGATTTTGGGTTGGTGGTGGAAGAGGTTTGTGGGGGTGGAGATGGCGATTTTGAGTGGTGATGGTGGAATTGAAGGAGGTGGGAGGAGGAGTTTGGGTGGAGAAGATGGCCGGAGTGATGGGGCCTCCCTCGCCGGCGGTGGTGATCGGAGGCGCCGGTGGTCTTGCTTGGGCGTCGGCCATCATGGAGAAGAAGAAAAAAGAAGAAGAAGAGAGAAGAAAAAAGAAGGGAGAAAGAAAAGATAAGGAAAAAGAAAAAGAAAAGAAAAGAAAAAGAAGAGAAGGGGGGATGTGATGGGGAGGTGACCGGGCCCATGTGGGCTTGGTCGGCACTGGAGTCGGTGGGAAAAGAAAGGAAAAGAAAGGAAAAGAAAGAAAGAAAGAAAAGTAAGGATTAAAAATAATAATAATATAATATTAGGGTCGGCAAATATCGATTGTCCCCAAAAAATCCCCAAAAATACCCAGAGGTAGAAAACGTCATCCTGAAGAATAACACGAAATCAGTTTTAGAAATAAAATCCCGTTTTCAAATTAAAAATCCGGAAGTCAACCGCCGATACCGGTCTACACCGGGTCGGCCGGATTTTGATAAATTCCGAAAAATCTCAGAAAATGTATTAAAGAATAAAATATGATTTTAAGAAGTAAAGTGAAAGCGAAATTCAGAAATTCAATTCCTATTGTAAACTAAAAATTCTGAAATCAACCAGCGATACTGGCCGATACCCAATCCGGTGGAATTTTCATAAATTCATAAAATCTTCAGAAAAAGTATTTAGATAGGAAATGTGATTTTAAGAAATAATGTAAAAAGACACTTCTAGTAATTCCAATCCGTTTTTAAATTAAAAATCTGGGAATCGGTCAGCGGCACTGGTCGACACCGGTTTTGAAGATTTTCAATTTAATTCAGGAAAATTCTAGAAAATCATAAAAAATCTAAAATATTGGAAAACGATGTTTAAAACTGAAACCGGTCAAATCGGAATACCAAAATGTCCAAATCAAGCAATTCACTAGGATCGGGTTCTCGGTTCAGATAAGAGCTGACTCCGAGTCCGTGAATCCGGATCCAAGACAAAACAATCATATAAAGAATTCATAATACAAAACAAATACAGGAAGTAAATCGAAAAATACGATCGAAAAATCTGAATACGCAACTAAGTACGTATTCTGGGAGGGGGTGTTACACTATGTTTGCTTGTATCGGGTTTTACTTCAGATTTTCAGTTTTATGATCATTATACTATACCTGTTCACATCCTGCTTTACCACTTATATTCTATTCCACCAGTCTCCTGCTCTTATCTTATCATACCATTAGTGTTCCCTACTTGATATTAATTATTGTATATCTACTTGCTCCGCATGCTTGTACTTACGACACGGTTTACAATGCATATTTATGACTTGGATTTATCGATACACGTGTGCTTATCTATACTCGCCATCTGGCTTTCGCATCACCACTCGCTGGGGAGTTTTGACTCCTCTAGATCCTCATGTCCAGGTTTTGGTGTTTGGAGCTTGTGAATTCTCTCAGTTGCTGATCAGAGTGGCGCAGCTGAAGCGTGGATCCCCAGCAGACCGTCCAGAGCCCTATCCTTCCAGGCCCTCCTGCTCGACTCTAGAGTTTTCCTGTTATGACCCTGAGTCTCCTTTTGTACTGTTCATACTTGTACATCCCTTGTATTCTCGTATTTGCGTCATATTGGTGATGTAATATTCTTATAATATTTGTCACATCTGGTGATAACTTTGTAACTGTACTCATGTGTTGGAATGTATAATGCACCACGTGCTTCCGTAATCTGATTCTTGCTTGTACTGACGCTTAGCGTATATACGTGAGGGTATTTCTGACTTGCGTATATACGTCGCAGTAACGTCTCCTTACCCGCGGGATCGGGGCGTTATATGGAGCATGGTGACTATTCTCAGACTTGGATGTATTCAAATCAAGGGGGAGATTTTAGGAATTGTGACTGGAATACATCCTGAAGGTAAATGAAACTTTAGAGATCAAAGAACGAACATGCACAAGGAGTTATATACATTACCAATTGACTAATATTGGTATAGTCGACTAATCACATGGATTAGTCAATTTTTACATAGTCGACTAGGTTGGCCACAGAGAGTTGGGGATCTCAAATTTTGTCAGAGCAGTCGACTAGCATTTGGGCCTAATCGACTGATACATGGTATTAGTCGATTAAAACCATGGCCTAGTCGACTAATGGAGGGTCTGGCTGTTTTCTTTTCTGGATTTGTTTCCAGTTCGAGTTGGATTCAGATTTTCTTTTCTTCTGAGCGATGATTGTTCGTATTGATGGAGTTTGTTTAGTATTAGAAGGGTCTTATGTGTTGGCCCAGAGACCTTTCACCTTATTTTTGATGATGACTAACTTATAAAGGTTAATGAAGATTAGTTTGCTAATGATCTTGTGTTTAATAAGTTTCAAATATTGATCAAGATCTTAGTAGGTGATTAGTTTCAACAAAGGATTCAAAGCCAATTTTGGAGCTAACACATGATGATTTAAGAGCTCGCGCGTTAAGATCGCATCTAGCATTCGGTTAGAGTCAAGCTCCTTGGATCGTGTTTGGATCGAGTCGGCTTGAAGAAGGAGTTCTACAAGAAGATTTCGATTTGTTTAGCTTAGTTTTATTTTAGATCTTGTGTATGGATAGCTTAGTCTTGATATGCTCAAGTTCACATACATAAATGTTCAAAAGTTTTGGTTTCGGTTTAACCATTTCAGATTTTCAGAATATATCTTTTGGTTTCATGAATAGATTTCATCTAAAGTACTTTGCATGGTTTATATGTATAGTAGATTCATCCATATACATTGTTTGGTTCATAATGTTTATAAACTTACTTTGATATATCTAAGTCATGGTTTTAAGTTTTGCTTTTAACAAAATTTAGTTTTGAATTTAATGTCAAAAACATAAATATATCTTTTATACGTGTATTGGATTCTATCCATACACAATTTGCTTCAGAAATATTTTTATATCATGTTTTTGTATTTATACAAGGTTTGGAGAAAACAGATTTTCAATTCAAAATTCAAGTTTTGAAAAATACCGTTTTTGGTTTAAAACTTAATTTCTAATGCCTCAAAAATAGTTCAAATTGTTTGTAATATGGGTTGATCTTTGATCAAACATATTTGTATTTCAAGTACTTACATAAACTTATTTTTGTGGATTTTATGTGATTTTATAGGATTTTATGGGTATTTAAAAGACCAAGTTTTCAAACCCTAAAACCCAGCCTGAGACCACTGTTGGTCGACCGACCGGTCGACCGGATCAGATCCCGGTCGACCGGGTGGTCGACCGATGTGCACAGGACGTGCATAAGGCTCTGGCCATTGGGCCGATCGACCGTGCGGTCGACCGACCAGAGAGTTCACTCTCTGGTTCTGGTCTCGGTCGACCGACAGACAAATTGCCTCAGGGCAGTCAACTGACAGCCCCAATAGGCAGAAATCTAACCGTTGGTCAGTGACCGAGCGGTCGACAGGCCATTCTGGGCCTGTTCTGAGCCCCAACAGCTAGTTTTTTAAGATCCTATAAATATGGGTCCTTGAGGGCTGTTTTCACCAAGATTTTTAAGAGCAATTTTTTTCATCTTCTTAAGTGTTTTTAGCAAATTTTAAAAAGAAGTTTTTGAGCCAAAAATTCTCTTACCTTTATTTGTTTTCAAAGTTTTAAAAAATCAAAGAAAATCAAGTCTTTGAAAATTTTATTTTGTTCTTCATTTTATATATTTATCAAGAAGTTTTTTCCAATTATTTTCTTTATTGTTTTATTTTCAAACACTTTGATTTCTCACATACTTGAGCCAATCAATTCTAATCCTATCTTTAGGATCTTGTTTTTGTGAGAAAATTGTTTGTGATCCTTTGAGATTACCAAGAGAGAGTTTGTGATCATTGGATTACTAAGTGTATTTTTTTTGCTTTGTGCTAGGCTTAGTGCTCACCTCTTGTGTAGAGATTTTGTGTTTGAAAGAGGAGTTATATACTTCCGGTATTGAGTTGTAATTCCTAGCAGAGGTCCTTTGTGGAAGGTCATGTGTGGACGTAGTAAAAATCCTTCTGTGTGAAGGCGGGGATATAAAATAGTGACTCAAACCTCGAAACATATCTTTGTGTTTGCGTTTGATCCACCATCTCTCAACTCTATCTCTCTTATATTTTGTGTTGCTTTACATTGTTCATATTCATATGCTAGATATTGTTTGTGTGCCGACACTTGTGTTCAACCGAGAGAGCTTATTAAAGCACCTCAACTCTTAATCTAGAGGAATCTAGAGGAGTAGTTCCAGAGCCATTCACCGAAAATTCAGGCTCACTCTTGGTTACACATAGTATGTTGAAATTAAGTTGTAAATTTCGCATTTGTCCTAAATTAGCAAGTACACTCATTCACCTCCTCTAGGTGCACTTTCAATTAGTATCAGAGCCTCCGATCTTGATATTCAGTTTAACTACTCAGGAGTGAGATCCTTGGATTGCTAATTAAGTTTTGCATTGCACACATATTAGTTTACACTTATGGATTTTCTTACCCTCCCATGTATGATGCTTCCAATATCGATATGTGAAAATTTAAGATGAGTGCCTATTTAAAAACCCTAGTATTGCATGTCTATCTTGCCACTATCAAAATATCTTATGTTGGTAATGACAAGATTCAGGGGCTAATGCACAAGCCATAAATGCATTAATGCACACACTAAGTAAAGAATAACTTTCTATGGTTTTGAAAACACCTAGAGGGGGGGTGAATAGGTGTAAGTGCTAATCTAGAACTAAATGCAAAACTAAGTGCGCTAAATAAACGGAAGCTAATGCAAATTATGCACAAACTAATACAATACAACAAGTGTAGCCGAATTCCCCTTGCGAGGCTCTGGACTAACTCCCCTTGATTCCCCTTGAAATGGGTTGAGGTGCTATGTGAAGCTCTTGTTGGATGAGTATAAGTTAGGCGCACACACACAAGCAATCCAAGCAATATGAAATACACACAATCAAGCCAAGCATATAAGAATGAATTGCAATATAAAAGATGCAAGGCAACACAAGCAATGTATAAGATATGTATGCAATGAAAGAATGATGCTTGAATGAAATGATGCTTGCACAAAGTAAAGAGAGTAGAGTTGAGAGAAATTGGATCAAACGCTAACACAAAGTTTTGTTTCGAGGTTCGAGTACCCAACTCTACATCCCCGCCTACACCACCGTGTAGGATTTCCAATCCACTATAGAAGTACCGAACTCCTCTCTCAACCTTACAAAGCCACCGAGGCTATACAACCACAATCCACCTCTACCGAAGAGGGATAAGGCCCGTAGCCAAAACAAACACAATCACCTCTACCGAAGAGGCTCACAACCAACACAATCACCTCTACCTAAGAGGGATCCAAACCAATACCACTCCGATCACCTCTACCGAAGAGGGATTCACAAAAGCAAGGAGGGTTTACAATAAGTGGTTACAAATACCACAAACACAATCTTTCTTTCTTTTCTCTTTTCTTTTTCCACAAAAACAAGATCCTAATAGATTAGGATAGGTGATAGCTCAAGTGTGGAAACAAGGTGTTTTTGGAAACAAGCAACAAAGAAAAACTTCTTGGGAAATCTCTTGTAGATGATAGGAATAAAAGACCAAATCAAAATCCCAAAAATCTATTTTTCTTTGATTTTCCAAAAACCCAAAACAAATAAGAATCAATCTTTTTAGCACAAAAACTCTTTTAAAAACTTGTTTTTAAACTCTGAAAACAGGGTATTTTCTCTTGTAAAAACCTTAGGCAAAATCCCAAAGAGATGGGGTTTATATAGGCCAAATAGAAAACTAGCCGTTAGGCTGACGTGTCAGCCTGACTGGCCTAACGGTCGACCGGCCGGTCGACCGTCCAACGGTCATATTTTGACCCGTTGGAACCTCCGGTCGACCGCCCGGTCGACCGAAACAAACAGAGAGCAGAGCTCTCTGCAGCGGTCGACCGTCCGGTCGACCGGCCCCCTGGCTGCCAGACGTGCACAAGTCTGTGCACGTCGGTCGACCGCGCGGTCGACCGGCCTCAGGTGCGGTCGACCGCTCGGTCGACCGTTCTGGCCTGACAGGTCAATCTGGGTCCAAAACTGGTATAAAACATGTTAGAAAAATTCTTTAAAAAAACTTCTATCTTTTCTAAAAATTTCATAAACTTGTTTTATCATATAGCATTGATATTGAAACATGTGATAATCATTTCTACTCAAATATCAAGCATATGAAATCATTTTTGTTTCTTCTCATTTTTATCAAAAACAAACTCTTGTATTTTTATCAAACTTGGCTTATCAACACATGAATAAGGATATCAAAATAAGTTTGTTTAGCACGTTTAAACCATGTATGTATATCTAGAACATATCTAATATACATAGAAATAAAGTAAACTTGTTTTGATTTACTATTCATGAAAACCAAATTCAAAACATAAAAACGTGTGTATGTGTACTTGAGCATATCAACTATACTAAGCTTTACAAATGGATCTAAAACACACTAAACTAAACTAGGATACCTAAGTCTTCGAGTCATCAAGAAGACTTGCTCCCAAACGCGATCCACCGAGTACAAAGGTATGATCTTTAAGCTTTGGCACCGGAATCACCATGATAAGCTTCCAAACACCTTGTTGAAGCTAATCACCAACTAATATCTTGGTTAATGATCTGAAACTTAAACAATACAAGATTATTAGTAAACATAACTACATGAGTTAATCATCATCAAAACTAGGGTGGAAGGCCTTTGGGCCAACAATCTCCCCCTTTTTTGATGATGACAAAACTCATGGAGTTATATATGCATGGATTAAAGATAAGCTTCAAAGAAGCTCCCCCTTAACTCATGCATAGCCAAATAAACATAATAATATGCAATGAAGGCTCTCTTAAAAACATGAATGCACAAATATGCATAAACAATAAAGGTTCTAGATACCAATGAAATATTTAAAGCAAAGCATGCTCTAGATACAAATTAACAAATAAACAGTTTCTAGATGCTCTAAATACCAATAAACATACATTAAACTATATTAAACTTAATATATGCAAAAACATAACTATGCATATATATAAAATATGTACCAATCATGCATTTTGAGTTGTGAGTTTTTATATATGCATGTTAAACTCTCAAATAATTCTCCCCCTTTTTGTCAATCATCAACAAAGGGGCAAACAATCAAAACAATATAATGAGGGATAAAAATCTTTCTCCCCTTTTGAGTCAAACAAAACAATACAAACAATGGTCTCCCCCTTTTTGTCTAAAACAAAAACAAAGTCAATAAGGGGTGACTACAAACATGATATCAATTAAAAATATGTCAATGAAGCATCTTGATACCAAATGAAGATAAACAAAGATTAATAAATGTTATATGCTATATACATTCATGAAGAGGAAGACGCTAAGTTAGCTTCCCTACACATATGAGTTACATAAAGAAAGGAAGACACGCCCTAATTCACATAACACAAAATATGTAATGCATAAAAGGAGATGTGAAGCTCCCCCTACACACGTGTACCACGTACGGAAGAGTTGTCAAGCTCTTCAATATAAGATACACTCAACATGAATTTATACACATATAGGCAATGTAAAATAAATATGTTTTTCTTAAACAAAATTTTGAGATACCAATTTAAGACATTTAACATAAACATCTTGATATCATTAAGAGAAATGTGTTCTTTTAAACATATGATACCAATTTGAAACTATATTTTAACATAAAGTAAGGGAGTGGAAATCAAATACCAATTGAAAGACAACATCAAATTTTCTCCCCCTTTATGAAATACCAACTAACCATATGCATAAGCTTGTTAAGATACCAATTGAAAACAAATCAAACAATAGAAATTTTTCAAGCTTAGCATAAACAAGTATATATACGTATGAAAATTAGATACAATTGACATTGATATTCTTGAAAGAGTAAGCATACATATACAAAACATATATGAGTATACAAAAAGATCAAAAATTGATACCAATTGAAAGTGTTCAATGATACCAATTGAAAGAATAGGGTCAAGTGTATATCTCATATTATAACGAAGAATATGAACTAGTTAAAATGAAAAGTTTTGTTGACTAGTACGAAATCCTTCAAGTAAGGAATAAATACAAATCATTTTTCATAAAAATGAAATCCACATGATAATCAACACTCTAATCCAATTAAGCATAAAAATGTCTCATGAAAACAAAACATGAGCAAATAATAAATGTGAGTGTACAAGTCAAGTATGAAGATCACAATCATGAAAATTTGTTCAATTAAGTTCAATTATTCCTTTAAACAAGAAAACTAAAAATTAATATTATTTAATCTTCTAGGCATATGTATGTCTAATACAAACCAAAGTATTCATACATATCCAAGATACAAACGAGTCCACAAGGATATATGCATGAAGGCACGTGGCTCAAAAAGGATATTCATGTATATCTAATGGTTTGGACAAGGTAAACATATACATGAAGTTTAAATACCAATTCAAGGAAAACATGAAAAGCATGAAAAGTATGAAAATTTAGCTTTTCATTAAAACAATTTGATACCAATTCTTTTCAAGGTATATGTATGATTTGTCAACACAAGAAGTATACATACATATCCCTTAAACACACTTTGAGTCCATAATAGATATTTGCATGAAAGGCAAATGACTCAAGGGGTATACATGTATATCTTCAAGTTTGGCAAAATACACATATAAATGAAATGAAAACTCATAATCATAAAAACAAATACCAAAAATAGAATACAAGTTTAAAATGTATGAATCATCAAAACTAGACTATACTAGCACATCTAATGGGAACAAACAAGCATTCAATCCCAAACATATATAGATTTGTTTGTAGCCCATCATATGTACAAATATAAATCCTAGTCTTAATGAAAACTAACATCTAAACATATATTCAAAACATGAAGTATCAAAACAAACACGAATATTATTTTGCTATATAAAACAAGCAAAGATTCATCAAAAATTCTTTTATCAAACTTCTAGGTATATGTATGATTCATCCAAATTTAACAATATACATACATATCCCAACCGTAAACGAGTCTATTAAAAGTATTTGCATGAAGGCAAAAGACTCATGGGTATACATGTATATTTATTAGGTTTGAATTCAAAATACATATACATGAAGTAAAAACATGAAAATAGGCATAGCAAGTATAAATGAAGGAATCATCAAAACTAGCTTATACATGTGCATATAGTGGGTACAAATGAGCATGAAGTGCAAACATATAAAAGTCAATTTGTTCTCACTATGTGTACATGCATACATGCAAGTTTTGATAAAATCTACATCTAAACTAGTTTATACCACATAAAGTATAAAACAACAAAAAAACATCATGAGAAAACTAAAACATGATTACTATGTAAATTCACATGTATTAGATTCATGATGTACATTATAGCTAAACAAACGGTGAGAACACTAAATATGGGTTCATATAAGCATGTGTGTCTCAAATACTATACATGTATGTCAAGGATCTAATAAACATGGCATTTACACACTAATCCATAGACAATGAAAACATGCTATAAAACAAATGAATATGAAAGCATGTAAACAATAATAAGGAGTTAGGAATTGTTACCAAACCCTAGAAGGCAACTCTCCTTGTCTCCAAAACATGGTGGTCCTTTCCACCAAACTTTCCTTGAAAGTGATGCATCCAATTGATTTCCTTTAAGTCCGGAACGCATCCACTCCAAGGTGCTATCACTCTCACGTCATGTGAGATCCCACACCTACATTAAACAAAGGAGGGGTGGTCTTTGGTACCCACATCTTATTGGGTCCATGGGGGTTAGTCCCTTCTCTAACCCAAACAAATTTTTTGCTAAATTTGAAGTATGTAATCTATCAAAGCAAAATTTAGCAAGGTGGCCCTTTACGTCCACAATGTGTACATGTGTACACATGAGCATACATGTGTTGATGGTGTCCCTGTGGATCATGTGTATGCCGTGGAGGGTGTGCATGCATAAATGATGGAACTTGTTTCTTTCGAACCAAGATTTCCAACCGTGTATGGTTCTTAGCACATTGGCTCATAGTGGAGCCCAAACAATCCATTTTCTCCTTCAACATATTTATATCATTTTTAATCATAGAAGAAGTGGTACATGCATTAGGTAGACTAGATGAAGCTACACTAGCATGGCAAACATGTGCATCAATTTTATTTTGTAAAATAACATTTTTCTTTAAACATATTTCTAAATCTTTAGAAATTGAAGCAATCTTAATTTTTAAAGAATCATTTTCTTTTAAAACAAAATCAACTTTTGAAGACAAATTTTCATTTTTCTTCAAAATAGCATGGCAATCATTTTTAGACTTCAAAAAGTTATTTTCTTTAAGTGCAAGATCAAGTTGAGATTTTAATGAATCCCTCTCATTAGCAATCTCCTCTTTCTCTTGCAAAACATTGTTAAGTCTAGCATGCAAACTCTTATTTTCTTTTTCAAGGCCTAGACTTTCCTTTTTCAAAATTTTATATTTTTCTATCAATTTTTCACAAACTATGGATAGTTCATCATTCAAAGCATGGGAATCAACATAATCATTTGAAGAACTAGCATAATCATTACTATCTAGTTGAGTTTCCGAGTGTACCTCAAGGGAGTCATTCCCTTGGACCATATAGCATTGTTGTGGTTCGGATTCTCCACTAGATTCCTCTTCTTGTTGGATTTGGACTTGAAGCTTGGAGGTGTTGGTGGTTGTCAATTTGTTCCACACTACAAAAGCGGAATCAAAGTTAGAAACACGTAAAAGATAATCTTTAGATAAAGTGCTTCTAATGGTTTCTAGGGCTTGTGCATTGGCCCCTATATGATTGCGATCACTAAGGAAGGATTCATTGGTAATAGCAAGATAAACTTTATGACCTAGGGTTTGCAAATAAACGGTCATCCTAATCTTCCAAACATGAATGTTGGAAGGGTCATACATAGGTGGGGTCATGAAGGCCATGGTAAACTATATGTGTGCAAACAAGCAAATGCAAACAATAGATTAGCAAGCAAATGGATCTCACTCCTAGGATGTTAAGCCTAAGTATCAGGAGCACTAGCTCTGATACCAATTGAAAAACACCTAGAGGGGGTGTTGACACTTAAAAAAGACAAGATTCTCATTGGTCCGAACGATGTCTAAACTTGTTGACATTTACAAAAGACAAGGGACAGACGAGCTGAAGACCAGTTTTCGCCCACCTCCAAGGGACAAAGAAGCGGTTTGGACTCCACTGATCCAGCAAGCAGAACAGTGAACCCGGATTGTTTCTAAACAGACCTCAGCAGGTCTAAAATGCTAGCATTTAGCATTACATTAGCCCAAGGGGATAGCCTCGTTTGAGAGGCTAGCATCATCCAGAGCATCGCCAGGAAGCTGACTGATAGCTTCGCCGAAAAGCCTCTTTTCGGACTTCGCTAGGAATTGCCTCTAGCTCCGCTATGAGCTTCAAAGCGGGCAGCTCCGATATCAGCCTGCTATGGTCAACCTTTGACCAATCAAAATCTCCTGATGAGATCGGATTCAATCTAATCAAATCGAATCGGGATTCAAATATGGCAGGTGATTGCCGCAATTTCTTGACTCTCTTGAAACGAGTAAGAGGATCAAGGAGAATCCCCCAACAATATGGAAAGGATCAAAACAGATCAACCGACTTGCATTTTCTAGCTCCGCAGAAGCTATCCTAGCCTCGCAGTAAGGCTACTTTCCAGATTCAAACAGATTCGGTTCAATCTGTTTCTATATCTTCAAAGGGGACGATTATACCCTTGCTTTCCTTATAAATAGCCCGCCATGGGTACAAGGAGAAAAAGGGGGATGAAGGCATAGGGAGATCGATCGATAAAAAAAAAAGAGAGAAGACTCCACAAGCAGAGGCTTTTTCACGACGCACCGCGCGCTCCCGAATTCAGAGACCTTTTAGAGAATTGCTTTCTCTAACCAGGGTGTTGATACCCTAACGTCGTCCTTCCTCTCAAGGAATCTCCGGAACCAGGCGAGAAGGAATTCCTTATCGAAGGCGATTTTGAGAAGCAGCAAGAGGGTTCTACCAACCTTCTGTTCTCTGATTCCCCGAACCAGGCGAGAAGGGAATCTCATCGCTCGCATCGTCAAAGGGACAAAGTGGTCGCGCGCTGACCAGACTCCTATCGGCACATTTTCCCAGAATCTCTGAGGAGATCTACTTGTAATCTTTTGAGAATACTTGTAATTTAGCTCCTCAAACTTTTATTTGTAAGTTTTCCCCCTTTGCAAACATAATGGAAAACAAGATGGCGACTCCGCTGGGGATTGTATTCTCCTCTGCTGAGAATCAAGTGTCGCAATGCGACGAACAGACCTTCGGGTCTATCTCTGAATTCAGAAAAAACACGTGCAGCCAGATCTTCTCTGGCTAAATCTTCAAGCAAAGTCTCTGCGGAGACGGAAAAGGTCCTCTGCGAATCTGCCGCAGTTCTCTGGCGCAACAAGGAAATATGCCCGCAGCCCAGATCCTGCACTTTTGAGAACCTGGTTATCCAGATCGATCAAGGAAGATTTGAAGAAGTCCTCTCTGGGGGTGGCCTGACGCTTCGAGCACGGAAGCACAGGAAGGTCTTCATGACCAAGGTTTCAAATCAGAAACCAGAGGCAGAATCTTGCCAGCACCCCACAGCCCCGCTTGTGGCTATTCAGGTTCCTTGCGAACCTAGGCGTCCCCTGTCAAGGCTGATATGGAAGCCTAAACAGGAGTCTTCAACCAAAGCTCCCGGAGTAGTCATGCCGAGACTGCGCCTCTCCCGCGAAGAAAAGGGTAAGATGCCCATCTGCCCTGACGATGCTGCCAGCCATGAAGTCACGACGGCAATCATACCGTCACCTGAATCAAGGGCAGCAAAGCCTCCTGTTAACCTCGCTCGCACAAGCGAAGCTATTGTATCACAACAAATTCACTGGGTTCGCGGCCGCAAGGCAAAAACGGCAGTGTTATCTGAGGTTGATCCCCTTCGCAGCAGAATAACGGGCAAAGCACCACAGCGTGCTCCGCTTCCCGATTCATCAGGCACTAAGCTCGCACCTGTCGGCAAAGCTAGCGCCAAAGTACTATTCAGTACTAATCCCTTCTGCAGGGATAAGAAGAACGGAGCATCATCCCTTGTACGCTCCAGAAAGGCCTCTCCATGGGGTTGTTCAGGCTCTGTTGAGCCTAACCTGCGACAATTCTTGGCAAACAAGCGGGAATTGGAGTCTCTCCAAACCACTTCCCCTTGTTGTCAAAGAGGATGCCGACTTGTGACAATCCATTTAGCCCATTGTCGGCAATATCCAATCAAGATGGCACCTCCACACCGTCAATCGGTGTTTGACCGGTTGTCCGCACGTGCCATAAAGAAACACCATGAAAGGAGTGCTTCGCGAGGCCCAGCCTTCGCGTCCGTCAACATGACCGGAAGAGGACGAGAGCGACACAGGGAAGGTCATACATCTGATGATGCCCCTTTCGGCTCCCCAGATCCAGATTATAGCCCGGGCTTAGGTGAAGTCTTGGTGCGCGAAGAAGGTGTTTTCCGAAACACCAGATCCAGGGTAGCGATACCCTATAATTATGAGCAGCCTTCTTCCTCAAAGGCCCTAATCTCGCCACAGTCCAGACGATCACCCCAATCATCTGATGGAGAAGATGAAGACAGCGGGTATGCCTCTTCAGCAACAGTCAGTTCTGTGCGAACGGACAAAGCATCGGTTAATATGGCCGATAACGCCAATGACGATCTTCGTCAGCGTTTGGAAGCTCAGGAGCAGACCTCTAGAACTCAGCAAGAAGCCCTGGACAATATTCAACAGATGCTCGCTCAGCTCCTCAGCAATCGGAATGATGATACCGGAAGTAATCATGACGAGGAGGGGCATCTCAGCAATGATCCGCCCAAGACGGAGAAATCTAAGGGAGGCTCTTCCCTGGATGCCGAAGTCCTTAAAGGCCTTCAAGCTCAAATCGCATCCCTAGCTCAGAGGGATGAATTAAAGAAGGTAGGGGCAGTCCGTCCTTATCCACTGGAGTGGGATTCGGTGCCATATCCGCCAAAGTTCAAACCACCAACGTTGCATACGTATGATGGTAAGAGCTCGCCCAATTAGCACATCTACTATTTTCGGTCCCAGACCGGTAATGTTCTAAACAACGACGCCATCATGGCTAGGTTGTTCATCGGCACCTTGAAAGGGTGGCATTCGACTGGTTCCGAAGCCTTCCTCAGGACTCTATCAATTCCTGGGTTGACCTGGAAACTCGGTTCCTCTCTCGCTTCTATGAGGATGACACCGAAGTGACCATGGACAAGCTCCTTTCCACTGTACAGAGGAAAGGCGAATCTGTCCGTGAATACATTGAGCGGTTCAGAAATCTATCTCTGATGTGCCCAGCAGGGATGCCATTACCCATGCTCTTACAGACATGCAGGCACAACTTCTTGGATCAAGTAGAAGTCCGCATGGGGGCTGTCAAAGCCCATACTTGGAAGGAATTGGTCGAACAAGCTGAGATAGCCGAGAAATCGGCTAAGAAGTTCGAGCCATCCGCCCCTAGAAGCAAATGGGGCACAAACAACAAAGGGCGTAGCGATCTCCCGCAGTCTTCCCAAGCTAAAGGGAAGGAGATTATGTCCGTCGAGCTGACCGGGGACATGCAGTCAAAGGCCAAGAAGAGCGGCGTCAACAGCCAAGAGCCCAAGTTTCCTCCGAAGCAGTACTCCTTCAGAGATGACCAGGTGGTCACGATATTCCATCTGCTCCACAAAGGGAACAAAATGAAGCTACCGGATGCTCGGCGTCCCAATGAGATAGGGCGTACAAACGACTCTAAATACTGCCTCTACCACAGGATGATCCACCATCCTACTGACAAGTGCTATGTTCTCAAGGATAGAATTCAAGCTTTGGTCGACGCCGGAGTCCTCACATTGAAGACGGAACAGAAGAAAGTCACTGCCAATATGGTGACTCTTGAGTTCGGCACTGCTCAGAAGGTCACAGTTCCCGACGGGACCTATCCAGCCCCCACACCGCGGTTGGAAGTCAAGCATTCTTCAACCATAGCTAAAGATGGTAAAGGTCTCGTCCCCTTGACATTGGAGACAGGAGAAGTTATGTGGATACACCCTGACCTCGTCCAAGACGTACAGAGGACGTCGAAGGTCTCCAGCAAAAAGGGCAAGTCCTGCAATGTCATCTCTGTCCTGCCAGATGATGGTAATCTTACTTCGGCTTCCCTCAGCGATTCAGAAGAAGAGAAGCATGCCTGTACAGCGCAGGCAGATGCACCTCAACAGACGGGCACCCGGTCTGGAAAGTCATATCAAAGGCAGTACGACAAGTCTACTGACGAGATACAACAGCAAACGACGTCAGTACCAATGCCGACATCCGCTCCAGTTCTGACCAAAGGGAAAGAGAAGCCTAAGGAAGTGCGGTTCGACCATGTGTTGAAGAAACCGCCAGGCCAAGGGTTAGCCACGCCCTTTCGCTTTGATATATTGGCCCACTTAGCCAATATCCCGGCTCGTATCACAATACACGAGCTCCTTCGTCTCTCTAAAGAGACAAGAGAGGCACTCAGAGATGCGCTGGCCAACTCGGAGTCCTTTCTGACATGCATGCCTGAGGTTCCTGGTGATGAGATGCGGCCTTCCTGCTCAGAGTGCCATCACGCACAATCCAAGGTGCCTGCTATTACCTTTACGGCGGAAGATATGCTTCTCAAAGACAACAAGCATGATCGACCTCTGTACTATACCGGATATATCGGTTCAACATGCATTGAAAGAGTACAAGTAGATCCGGGGTCTGCACTCAGCATCATCCCCAAAAGGCTCCTCTATTTCCTCGGCATACCATTGTACAGGTTGTCCGCAACCACCACTACAATATATGGTTTCAACGCCGGGAGCAGCCATCCGCTTGGAAAGATTCGGCTCCGCTGCAGAATCGGAAGCTTGAAGTCAGAAGTGACATGCTATGTCATTGATGCTGACACATCATATAACTTGCTGCTAGGAAGACCTTGGATCTATGCCAACTGGATCGTTCCTTCCACCCTCCACCAATGCTTCAAGTATGTTGAGGATGATGCGACAGTACGAACTGTCTTCGCTGAGAAGCAACCCTTCAAGGGGGTGGAAAACTACTTCACTGATGCTCTCCTATATCAAGAGGCTAGTGGAACGCCGGGAGAACCATTGCCAGACGATGATGAAAGTGGCAATGAGGCGGATTCAGAATCCGAAACGGGCATGCCAGCCATTCTGATTGGCGAGCCAATTATAGCATGCTTTAATGATCCCCGATGTAGGATCCCTCCCGAGGAGGAAGGCGAATGGATAATTAATGATAATATTTCTTTCGATTATCCTGCGAGCATCGAGTCGATTAAATCCATGATGGATGGCTCTCTTCATATGCCCGTACATGAGCCGAGTGTGGCTAGCACATCTGTGGAAGCCGTAGAAGGGGCCACGCTGGTAGTCCCTCCGTCCAAGCAAGGTCAGGCGCCGATAATCTTCGGCAGAGCCCGGCCAGGGAGATTCTCAACTACAGACTCAAGCTCAGAGTCGGATGCTCCACAGTTCTTTCATTACGCGCCATCAGCACGCCATATTATGAAGAAGATGGGTTACAACCTGAAGCAGGGAGCGGGCCTAAACTTCGGAAAAGGAAGACGCGGCTTGATGTGTAACTCCGTCCCAAGAGGGAAACCTGCAAATTACTATGATAGTACACGCAGGGGGTTAGGGTATGTCACACCCACATCATCAATAACAGTTCAGGTCAAAGGCGATGGATCGATCCCATCACAGTCGGCCTCATCCTCCGAATGGGATTCTGATGTCAGCACAGGAGGGATATTCGAAAGCCTCATGACTTCAAGCAGTCAGTTGGAACCCGCAGAGGTTGCCGATGAGGAATCATGGGCCCAGCAATTGAGCCTTCAATGGGAAAAGCGGTTTGAGCTGTGCGAGCCACCTACCGAAGACAAGGTGATCCAGGTTAACTTGGGTAGTCAAGATCACCCTAAGCCTATTTCATAAGTGGGAGCTTATCACTTATCGAAAAGAAAGAATTGATAATGCTCGTAAAAGAGTATATAGATGTCTTCGCCTGGAGCTATGAAGACATCCTGGACTTGATCCACAGGTCGCTATGCACCGTCTAAACATCAAGCCCGACGTTAAGCCAGTCAAGCAGCAACAACGTCGGTTCCGCCCAAACATCATGGAGGCTATTGAAGCCGAAGTTCATAAGCTCATTGCTTGTGGCTTCATCCGGGAGGAACAACATCCAGATTGGGTGGCTAACATAGTCCCCGTCCTCAAGAAGAATGGGAAAATACGAATCTGCATCGACTACCGTGATCTCAATACGGCCTGTCCCAAAGATGAATTCCCACTGCCGATCACCGATGTCATGATCGACAACACATGCGGATTCGAGAGGATGTCTTTCATGGACGGCTTCTCAGGGTATAACCAGATCAAGATGTATCCTGATGACGAGAAGCATACTTCTTTCCGAACGCCATTGGGGGTATACCGCTACACTGTAATGCCCTTCGGACTGAAGAACGCCGGAGCAACCTACCAGCGGGCGATGAGCATGATCTTCCGCGACCATCTCCGAAAGACGGTGGAATGCTATGTTGACGACATTGCCGTCAAAAGCCGCAGCAAAAATGAACATCTTCGCGATCTGAGAACGATGTTCGACATAATGCGGGCTCATCAGCTGAGAATGAACCCGACAAAATCCTTCTTGGGAGTGTCCAGCGGCAAATTCCTTGGGTTCATTGTCACATCAAAAGGGATCCATCTGGACCCAGACAAAGTCAAAGCCATACAGGACATGCATCCACCGAGGAACCTCAAAGAGCTCCGAGGCTTGCAAGGCAGATTAGCCTACATCAGAAGATTCATAGCAAATCTTTCGGGCCGTTGCCAGCCCTTTACCCGTCTCATGAAAAAGGGTACTGCCTTCATATGGGACCAAGCCTGTCAAGAAGCTTATGAAGACATTAAGAGGTATCTCACAAAACCTCCGGTCTTAGTGGCCCCTACATCAGGGAAACCATTCTTGCTTTATGTAAAAGCTCTGGACTATTCCCTCGGTGCCCTCCTCGCTCAAAAGGACGACAATGGCCACGAGCAGGCCATTTATTATCTGAGCAGGACTCTCATAGGAGCGGAATCTCGCTACAATCCTATCGAGAAAGAGTGTTTAGCTCTCGTCTTCGCTGTCCAGAAGACAGGACATTATTTGGTTGGCCAAACCATACATGTCATCTCCAGGGTGAACCCTTTACGTCTTCTCATGACGAAGCCAGGGTCGCTGAATTCAAGGTTGGCTAAATGGGCACTTCTGTTGTCTCAATACGACATGACCTTTACTCCTCAGAAGGCAGTTAAAGGCCAGGCCCTTGCAGAGTTCTTAGCTGCTCACCAGTTCCAGAACATTCAAAACTTCACGAAGACATCCCTGATGAAGTCTTCGAGTCTAATGCAACCTCAGCAGAGGAAGTGTGGCAGATGTTCTTCGACGGAGCGTCGCGGATGGGCCCCAAAGGGAAAATTATTGCCGGGGTGGGGGTTGTGTTCATCTCCCCACAGGATCATATCCTTCCCAGAGCATTCTCCTTGACAGAATCATGCTCTAATAATGTAGCAGAATACAATGCTCTGCTCATCGGTCTCCAGCTCGCCCAGGGAATGGGGGTACGTTACCTCGAAGCTTGCGGCGATTCAAAGCTGGTCATCAGTCAAGTCAAAGGCGAATATGAAGTCCGCCATGAAAACTTGATGCCTTATTATCATACAGCCATCGAATTGGCTAGCTTATTTGAAGGCTTCTACATCGGGCATGTGTCCCGATCTCAAAATACCAAGGCGGATGCTCTCGCTGCATTAGCGACGACGCTAGCCTTACCGGCCGATACCGAGTATCACCTCACAGTCGCAACCCGGCATCTCGTATGCTCCAAGCATATGCTAAGGATCCAAGAGGTCCATAATATCTCCGTGGATCTTGAGCGAGGGATTGGCGCTTCCCTCTCATTGACTACGCTCTGCACGGTCTGCTTCCAGACGATCCCAAAGAAACGGCGTCCATCAGACGAAGGTCGCTCCGTTTCTACTATGATCCCACTTTGAAGACACTTACCGTCGTTCATATGACGGTGTCCTCCTCCGTTGTCTCTCTCATTCAGAGACACAGGAAGTGCTTAAAGAAGCACATGATGGCATTTGCGGAGCTCACCAGCCGGGTCCAAAGCTTAAAGACAGGCTGCACAGACTTGGGTACTACTGGCCGACCATGATGGCCGATGCCACCCAATATGCACGAAGGTGTAAGGCGTGCCAGGTCCATGCAGACTTCATACACCAACCTTCGAAGTTGCTCCACCCTACTGTTGCTTCATGGCCATTTGAAGCATGGGGAATCGATGTCGTAGGGCCAATCAGTCCCTCTTCGGCAAGAGGTCACCGGTTTATCCTGGCAATAACCGATTACTTCTCAAAATGGGCGGAGGCCACACCGTTGGCCGAAGTTAAAACCTCCAATCTGGTTAGCTTCATCAAACACCATGTCATCCATCGATTTGGTGTACCCAGACGGATCATCCATGACAATGGTCCCCAGTTCGTAAGCCAAGGGTTCTATCGGTTCTGCGATAAATACCGAATTCAGAATGTGGCTTCAACCGCCTACAATCCTGCCGCCAATGGCTTGGCAGAGGCATTTAACAAGACAATCATCAAGCTGCTCAAGAAGTTTGTCTCCTCAAACAAGCGAGATTGGGACGAAAAGCTCGGTGAATGCCTTTGGGCCTACCGGACTACGGTTCGGACACCGACAGGCAATACGCCTTTCTCCCTGGTATATGGGTGCGAAGCGGTCATCCCATTGGAAATCCAGGTGCCATCATTGCGAGTAGCCCTGACTACTAAAATGACATCAGAAGACAATGATCGCTTGCGTCTTCAAGAGCTCGAAGCCCTGGGCGAGAAGCGGCTGCAAGCTCAGCAACACATCGAGCTATATCAGGCTCGGATGTCAAAAGCCTTCAATAAGAAGGTCAAGCAGAGAGTCTTCCACAAAGGAGACCTAGTCTTAGCCGTCAGACGACCGATGATTATGACGCACAAGACAAAGGCAAATTTCAGCCTAAATGGGAAGGACCGTTTGTGATAGAGACAGTCTATTCAAACGGAGCATACCGCCTTACAACTGCAGATGGCGACCTCCTCATGATGCCGATCAATGGCAAGTTCTTAAAAAAGTACTATCCTTAATCAAGGATCTTGCTCTCGATCAAGTTAACATTACACCTCTGATCGAGATCTGCGCGTCCGGAATGCGCACAAAGAGAGCCTCTCTCTTTCTCCAAGCATATCAAACCTGTTGATAGCTGGGGGTTTGCTTAAAATCCCAAAGGACCTGCTCCCACTTGATTCCCTCTCCAGAATCACCTACCAATTCTCATCCATAGAATGGTAGGACCACATATATTCCGCTGTTACGTTAACATTAAACCTATGACAGCAGTCCCCTCATTTCTCCTCATGAGAGCGAGACCTCCAAAGTCACTTACCAATTCTCATCCATAGAATGGTAGGACCATACATATTCCGCTGTTACGTTAACATTAAACCTATGACAGTGATTCCCTCGTTTCTCCCCGTGAAAACGACTCTTCCCAAACTCCATTGCAATATTGAACTTAGTGGCGTCTCAATTGGTTACGTCATCGCGACCTCTGAACCAGCAGACAGCTAAGTCTCAATCCCGAGTCCTGTTGACATTTACAAAAGACAGGTCGATACTCGTTGACATTTACAAAAACGAGTATCACCTATTTTGAGGCTTGGTGGCTTCTCAACCAGTTACGTCATTGCGACCTCTGAACTGGCAGATAGCCAAGTCTCATCTACCATTGAGCTTAGTGGCGTCTCAATTGGTTACGTCATTGCGACCTCTGAACCAGCAGACAGCTAAGTCTCAATCCCAAGTCCTGTTGACATTTACAAAAGACAGGTCCCGATACTCGTTGACATTTACAAAAGACGAGTATCACCTATTTTGAGGCTTGGTGGCTTCTCAACCAGTTACGTCATTGCGACCTCTGAACTGGCAGATAGCCAAGTTTCATCTATCATTGAGCTTAGTGGCGTCTCAATTGGTTACGTCATCGCGACCTCTGAACCAGCAGACAGCTAAGTCTCAATCCCGAGTCCTGTTGATATTTACAAAAGACAGGTCTCGATACTCGTTGACATTTACAAAAGACGAGTATCACTCATTGTTGAGCTTGGTGGCTTCTCAACCAGTTATGTCATTTGCGACCTCTGAACTGGCAGATAGCCAAGTTTCATCTACCATTGAACTTAGCGGCGTCTCAATTGGTTATGTCATTGCGACCTCTGAACCAGCAGACAGCTAAGTCTCAATCTCGATGCTTGCTGACATTTACAAAAGGCAAGTATCTCCCCTTTTAGCCCCGCAAAGGCTGACCTCGAGACTGGCGACGTCCCATTCGGTTATGTCATTGCGACCTCTGAACCAATAGACAGCCATGCCTCATTATCCAAACAACAAAGACGACAAAAGAATGAATTTTTATTAAATTCCAAAAGGGATGGGATACATGGAGGAGCCTATAGGCGTACATGATAAGATCGGATCCGATCTCCGAGCGAAGCTAGCCTCGTCCTCCTGTCATCAGCAGCCTGGGCCAGCGCCTGTGATCTTAGCTCAGCCTCATCGAAGTCCACCGCTTGAGCCAGACGAGCCTCGACCTCCGCCAAAGTCGCCCTCTGTGACGACTTCTGCCGCGCCAGTTCCTCACTCCGAGCCCTGAGCTGCTCAAGCCGCGCAGCCTCTTCATGACGCATCTGTGTAGCCTTGGATAAGAGGAGATTTGCCTTCCGGATCATCTCTTCAGCCCTCTTAACCTTATCTTCAGCATCAAGAAGAGCACTGTTGGAAGCGTCAATTGCACTCCCAACCTCTGCCTCCTCTGTCTCCAAGGACCTCAAGTTAGAGGAGATAGCCTCAGCAGCCTCTTGAGCGGCGAGCTGAGCCTCGCGCCTTTGGGCGACAAGACGTGTGAGCCGTTCATCAGCCAAAGACGCTGCGTCTGAACGATGGAAATGGCGCCATTCCTCCACGTCCTTCTCAAGGTCATCTACCAGGAGCTCTAGAGCAGCAGCTTGATGGTACCCCTCAAAGTCCCGGATACACTCAATGCCACGGGAGAGGACCATCTTCAGCTTCGAGAATGGCACAGGCGAGCCCTTCAAGACTAGACCGATAGTCTGCTCCAAACTGTTATAGAAGCTGTCGACCAGATTACCGATGAAGTCATTCTCAGCTTCATCAACCCTTGAGACAACCTCGGAGCAATCTACCAACCCAGTCGACACCGCCGCAGAAGAAGAAGCGGGAACGTCGATAGCAGCAGGGCAAGCCAAAGGTGACCTCGGCGGAGTCCTCAGCGACACCAGCACGCCAGCCACCGCGGAGGTAGGACTGGCAACCACCTCTGGAGCAACAGGCTCAACCACCTGAGTTGGGGAGGCAGGGCTGGTGATCACCCTCAACTCCATACTCGCCGGCATCTCACTCGGGAGTAAAGGCATCTGTGGGACTGCCGTCTCCACAACCCCCGACCTCTCAGTTGTCATGGGCTGATAAGAGGGAAGGTCGCCATACAGCGCGTCCAACACAGCAGCATCCGCCGCGGTCGAAGCACTCGACTCGCCCTTTAATCTCTTAGGAGGACCCTCCGCTTCCTTCGAAGCTGATGCACCTTGGGGACGAATACCTGCGACAAAACCAATGTCAAAAAAAAAAGGAGACGCAGCAAACAGGCGAAGACCAAGAGACCGTAGTCATACCGAAGGCCGATGTCACCTCGTCAGCCACATCGGAATCCAAGGGTCCCATCAGAAAGTTCTTACCAGACTCGACGTAAATGGCCGGCCCGCTCTCACCCGCCGAGTCCCCTGCAGACCACTCAACAGAGCTTGATTCCACAGGACTTCCTTTGGAGGTCCCAACACCCGAAGGACCGACATCAGCTGCGCCACTCCCAGACTCTTGCGAGTGAGCGGAAGAGCTGGCTGCAGCCCTATAGGTGAATAGAGGATCATACTGGTCCCCTTGCTCCCCATGCTCCTCAGCTCCTGCAACAAAAAGCAAATGATGAGTTATTGAAAGTGCGCTGAAGGCATATATAGACGGGGGGCCAATCTTACCAGTAGTCGGTTCAGCAACCGACGGCTCAGCCACTAATGGAGCAGCAGAAGGAGGCGCAGCAGAGGGCTCACCCTCTACCACGATGGTAGGAGTCTGACGACGGGCCTCTTCGCCGACGACTTCCTACGGGATCCACTCCCACGCTTCCTTTTGAAGTGGACATCAGAGTCTTCTTCTTCCACTTCCTCCACATGTTGTGAGGGAGCTGTCCCTACTACACCAGACCCGGCTTCACGAGCATCAGCTTCGTGGGCATCAGCCCTTGTCTCTGCCTCGAATAAGGGCTCCCCGCATCAGAAGCCCCGCTGTCATCTACAGCGATGAACTCCTCTATGCCAGGAACACGGACTCGTTTGCCCTCCATCTTATCGGAAGCCTCTGCCTCATCCGATGAGAAATTAACTTCACACCCGAACGGTTGGCATTAAACCTAGCAGGTGTGGAGTTCGAAGCCGCATACCATTGGCAGAAAACAGGGTCGTCCAAAGGCCGGGATCCCTCGGCGGCGTGCGTAGCCACGCTCCAGTGTCATCCGCGGTAAAGAACCGCCAAGCACGAGCCCCATCAATGAGGCTCCCCATGAAAGCCAGGTCCGGATTGGGGTTGCCCACATACAACTGGTCATACCCAAATTGGCGGGCAAACCGGCTCGGGACGTAGGGCTCCAGGTAGCAGGTATCCCCACTCCTGTACAGCAAATGCGAGGGCCAGATGCAGACCAGCCACTCGAAAACACCCCGACTCATGGGAGACCGACCTGACTCCACATTATGGAATTCCTCGTTGTATCCTGCACCCCGCAGGCGAGGAAAACAACGGAACAGGCTATAAGCGTCATAACGACGCACTAACTTACGGGCCTCGGCCACATAAGTTTTCTGCCACGAACGGCCTTCAAAGCGACGGAGAAGCGCCGTTTGAACACCCTGCGGAGGGTCTTCCCCAGCTCCAATCAAACTGGGACAGTGCAAGGCGAACCACGCCATCAAGTAGGTGTACGGTAAACCTACCCTAGGATTGGGTCCGTCACAAGGCAGGACGGCACCCTCCCCCGCCTTGACGCCATTGGCCTGCAGAAAGCCTCCGTCAGTGCACGAAGGCCCCTCTGAATACAACACACCATGGCCGGGAGAAGACCCAGACGGTGGCCATGAACCAAGCGGACGGCAGGCAGCAGCACAGTCGGATGGACGATGTCACCCGAAGAAGAAGGCACGACACATTTCTTTAACCAGATGGTTAAGAAGCCGGCCAGCAACGCCTTGCGAGACATAGGCCGACGGGCCTGATGGTGAAAGCTCCGAAGAACATCACCCTTCCCGAGAGGACCATCATCTTCAGCCACGACGATGTCCTTTTCAGCATGCACCTCCATCCTTGCCAAGATGTCTTCTTCAGCAACTCCGCAATGAGCTGCCTCAGGCGCACTAGTCATATCCGGGAACAAGTAGTTCCCCCAGCTCTTCAAGCTCTTCGAGCTACCCTTGCCACCAGTGTGGATGCTGGAGCAAATGTGCAAATGGCACATCAATTCCCGATATGTCTCGAGCAGAGCAGGCTCCTGCTTCTCCAGAATAGCCAGCTCCGCCTCACAGGGAAAGTACTCTTCGTATGGAAGAGACCCGAAGGGCAAAGCAGAGATCTCCCGCATCTCATGTAGGGCCATGCCCAACTCACCAACTGGGGTGAAGAAAGTCCCCGAGGCCGGGCAATACAACTCAAGGATGGTGTAGAAGCACGCCACCTTCATCTCGATGCCATAGCAGGTCGCCCTGACGGCCTCATGGAGGTTTAACCTCTCTAAGTCCCTCTCAAAATGGGTGAGGATATAGTTGGTCAACTCCGCCACCACGATCTAGGAGGGGTGGACCCAACCGGGAGTCCTGAAATCGGTGGCGGGGTAGTTCCCGTCAACTTCGCAGAACTGAGTGCCAAAGGTCGGCGCCGCAGCTGGGTTCTCTCCTACTGGAAGGTCCCGCGATACCTTCCCAGGGTATAGTCCCATTATGCTACGAGGATGGCCCGCCCTCGAGTAGCCGGACTGGAATGTCAACCTCTCGACACTTACAAACTCGGCGTTTAGGCTCACGCCCCACGCCATCTTCCGAGCCTGAGTCGCGCTCGCGAAGGAAGACAAAGCAAAATGCCGCTTAGAGGACAGGAGATAGAATCTCTCGCCGTCCAACTGGAAGATCCACTGGCCTTCACCGGCCTGCAGCTGGCGATCGGGATCTGGTGCAGCATCCCCGAACATGAAGTCAGGCTTTCTGTAAGCCTGACGGTCGATATCTTCAAATGGAGCCGTAGTCAAGATGCTCCGCATGGCCTTCGGACCACCGCCCTGAATGAGCGTATCCCGTACAAGGGAGCTCGGCTCGCTGAACAATGAAGCCTGCCCATAGAACTGCAAGTTGATGCTTCCACCTGCTCGACTGGCTACACCGAACAGACTGTTCTGGAGGCCGAGGCGTAATGTACTGTAAAACAGAAATGAGCTATGATTAGTTCACCAATCAAGTGGATGCGAAAGCATAAAAATTCACTAAGGCATAGCCTCGCCCAGCAAGCAGGGCCTGCAAGGCGATAGCTTTGAAAGCTTCACTTCATGGATAAGACTGCATCTTTGCAGAAAATATCCAAAGCGCCAGCTTCGCTTAAAGCAGGAAGTGACATAGCCCTAAGGGCTGACGTCATCAAAGGGGCATTATGGTCAAAAGTCATCATGACTGAGAGGACTTATTCAAGTCCTTTTCCTCAAACAGTACGGAGATGGCCCAAGTTATGGCTTCGTGCGAAAGCCAAAGAAGAACTGTCCAGTTCTTATTTCCCTGGTGCAAGCAAAATAGGGAAGTTGAAGGGAAACGAGTTCCCTGATAAGGACAGATCATATTTGATCGTCCTAATAGCCGAGTATCGGCTTCAAAGGATGGAGACCACTCTCTAATCAGATCGGAAAGTTCCTTACCAGCGACAGGTCGCTCGATGACCGAGGAGGAACGTCCTCCGCCGCAGAAGTCGCCACTTCTTTTCCCGCTCGTCTTTTGGGCGCCATTAAGAACTGCAAAGTTCTCGAAGTACTCTGAAGCAAAGGAGGAAGAAGGAGAGAAAAGACAGAAATTTCTCTGAAAAAAGGAGACCTTTCCATATTCAGCCCAATCGGGCTTTTATAGGCCAATCAGCGCCTGAAACGAGGCCTCGAAAAAAGGGCCCATGCCGCCGTTTCGAATTAATTCGAAACAGCGCCCGAAGCGCCTTCCCGAGAAGCGCCGGTTCAACTCTACTGAGAGTTAACTTCGCACTAGTGCAAAAGTGCGGACTTCGCACAATCCTTCAAGGGCTTCGCTGGAAGGCCTACCTTAGCCCTTTAAAAAGCGTGCTGCTCGCGGTACGCACCAGTCTCGCGAAGATCATTCAAAGGAAAGACTATGTCCTTAGCTCCGCACACAGTTTAGCCCAGCAATGGCCAAACTCTCAGTGAAAGCAAGCAAAAATCAGATGATCAGACGGTGAACTTTTGATTCAAAAGCAAGGGTACATTTGATATTACATCAAAGTTGTGTTTTATATAACACACCAAGTTACCTAACAAGGTCATGTGCATACAAGCGGTTTTATCTGCTCCCAGGCCAGACCAACAGGACAGGAAGGGCCTTCCTCCTGCATAAGGCTGTAATCAGTGGTGCCACAAGGACACGGTCATTTTTCTCCACAAAAATGGCAGATCTTGCCAGGCCATTTTTGTTGAAGCCTGGCAATAAAGCTTATCGCCGCCAACACGTCAGATCACCTATAATGGGAACTGGTTTTGATGCCACGGATCTGACGGGTGTGAGGCCCACTCCCCTGAAGTGGATCGTCCCCGACGAAGGCCACCAGAGTTGAAAGTCGGCAACGATGTCAGTGATCTCACTGATCACCTCCGACGAAGCGGCGGCCAGCCTCACCTCAGAACGAATCATCTCGGGTAAGAGGCTGCCAACAGCCCCTGGGACGCGCATTCGCTGCCCCGAATTGTTCCTCCTGCTTAAAAGTAAAGCTTCAACTGGGGAAGCATAAGGCGATTTCATGGTTTTTTCCATCAAGTTACCAGACTGGCAAGCATAGCTCACTGCAAGGCAATTGGAGCAGGTTAGCAGTCAAGCACAAAAAGAGCTGCAAAAATACTAAGTCAGATTCTTCGGCGGCAAAGTAATCCGACTTCAGTCAAAGCAGAGGATAAGCCTCGCCTGCACGGCAACCATGGGCTGGTTCAGCAAACGCCAAGTCCTAACCTCGCCTATACGGCAAAGTCAGACTGATCTTGTGAAGAACAGTCTCAACCTCACCAATATGGCAAGACTGGCTCAACTATTGAAGAAGCCAAGTCCCAAGTCCTGCCTGCGCAGCGGACTTAACAAGCAACGACCTTTCACTGATCAAGCCAAGATGATAGCTTCACAGAAAGCTATGATGAGATCCTTCTCTGTAGCAGCCATTGCAAGATGAAGAACAAGGGAAGCTAATCCCTGAAGCGAGCTGCCAAAGCTAAATCAAGGGAGATGAGTTCCCTAAAAGCAGTGAAGTCTTTGAATGATCAAGACTTACTGGTCCTTGGCCGGTTAGACAACCAGAGTGGGTTTTCCCACTAATTCAGAGATCTAAGTATCTCTCTCAACCAAGAGAAGATAAGAAGAAAGGCAAAACATTTCTCTTCAGAGGACCTCAAGTGTCCTATTTATAGGCCCCATGGCCTGAGTGCGATCACCCCAAGCGTGGAAGCACGAGCGCATTCAAGGCATTTATTGCGCCTTGATGGAAGGGACGGTTTCCCCTTGGAACCGTGCAAAGGGAGAAAACGTCTCCCTCATAAAAGGCACTTATGGCACCTTGAATAAAGGGAATATCCTCCCTTGGAAACGTGCAAATCGGAGAACATCTCTCTCGATTGGTGCGAAAGAAGGAATGATCCTCCTCGTAACCGCCCCACGGCAGTTGCTTTGAAAAGGCAACAGAGTTCCAAGCGAACTTATTTCTTGGAAGCCCAGATACGGAGCCACCCGACGCGAAGCTACTCGCGAACCAGTGCAATTCTTCGGCAAATTCATCCCAAAGCAGGATTGAAGGCGAAGCTGAACTCAACCATCATGGCGACGTTCATACTCCACACCACCATCACAGCAGTTCAAAGTATTTCGGAGTCTGAGCTATTGCAGACTCTCGAAAACTTTGAAGGGGGTCTTGTTGACACTTAAAAAAGACAAGATTCTCATTGGTCCGAACGATGTCTAACTTGTTGACATTTACAAAAGACAAGGGACAGACGAGCTGAAGACCAGTTTTCGCCCACCTCTAAGGGACAAAGGAGCGGTTTGGACTCCACTGATCCAGCAAGCAGAACAGTGAACCCGGATTGTTTCTAAACAGACCTCAGCAGGTCTAAAATGCTAGCATTTAGCATTACATTAGCCCAAGGGGATAGCCTCGTTTGAGAGGCTAGCATCATCCAGAGCATCGCCAGGAAGCTGACTGATAGCTTCGCCGAAAAGCCTCTTTTCGGACTTCGCTAGGAATTGCCTCTAGCTCCGCTATGAGCTTCAAAGCGGGCAGCTCCGATATCAGCCTGCTATGGTCAACCTTTGACCAATCAAAATCTCTTGATGAGATCGGATTCAATCTAATCAAATCGAATCGGGATTCAAATATGGCAGGTGATTGCCGCAATCTCTTGACTCTCTTGAAACGAGTAAGAGGATCAAGGAGAATCCCCAACATATGGAAATGATCAAAACAGATCAACCGACTTGCCATTTTCTAGCTCCGCAGAAGCTATCCTAGCCTCGCAGTAAGGCTACTTTCCAGATTCAAACAGATTCGGTTCAATCTGTTTCTATATCTTCAAAGGGGACGATTATACCCTTGCTTTCCTTATAAATAGCCCGCCAGGGGTACAAGGAGAAAAAAGGGGATGAAGGCATAGGGAGATCGATCGATAAAAAAAAAAGAGAGAAGACTCCACAAGTAGAGGCTTTTTCACGACGCACCGCGCGCTCCCGAATTCAGAGACCTTTTAGAGAATTGCTTTCTCTAACCAGGGTGTTGATACCCTAACGTCGTCCTTCCTCTCAAGGAATCTCCGGAACCAGGCGAGAAGGAATTCCTTATCGAAGACGATTTGAGAAGCAGCAAGAGGGTTCTACCAACCTTCTGTTCTCTGATTCCCCGAACCAGGCGAGAAGGGAATCTCATCGCTCGCATCGTCAAAGGGACAAAGTGTCGCGCGCTGACCAGACTCCTATCGGCACATTTTCCCAGAATCTCTGAGGAGACCTACTTGTAATCTTTTGAGAATACTTGTAATTTAGCTCCTCAAACTTTTATTTGTAAGTTTTCCCCCTTTGCAAACATAATGGAAAACAGGGGGTGAATAGGTGTAAGTGCTAATCTAGAACTAAATGCAAAACTAAGTGCGCTAAATAAACGGAAGCTAATGCAAATTATGCACAAACTAATACAATACAATAAGTGTAGCCGAATTCCCCTTGCGAGGCTCTGGACTAACTCCCCTTGATTCCCCTTGAAATGGGTTGAGGTGCTATGTGAAGCTCTTGTTGGATGAGTATAAGTTAGGCACACAAACACAAGCAATCCAAGCAATATGAAATACACACAATCAAGCCAAGCATATAAGAATGAATTGCAATATAAAAGATGCAAGGCAACACAAGCAATGTATAAGATATGTATGCAATGAAAGAATGATGCTTGAATGAAATGATGCTTGCACAAAGTAAAGAGAGTAGAGTTGAGAGAAATTGGATCAAACGCTAACACAAAGATTTGTTTCGAGGTTCGAGTACCCAACTCTATATCCCCGCCTACACACACCGTGTAGGATTTCCAATCCACTATAGGAGTACCGAACTCCTCTCTCAACCTTACAAAGCCACCGAGGCTATACAACCACAATCCACCTCTACCGAAGAGGGATAAGGCCCGTAGCCAAAACAAACACAATCACCTCTACCGATGAGGCTCACAACCAACACAATCACCTCTACCTAAGAGGGATCCAAACCAATACCACTCCGATCACCTCTACCGAAGAGGGATTCACAAAAGCAAGAAGTTTACAATAAGTGGTTACAAAGACCACAAACACAATCTTTCTTTCTTTTCTCTTTTCTTTTTCCACAAAACAAGATCCTAATAGATTAGGATAGGTGATAGCTCAAGTGTGGAAACAAGGTGTTTTTGGAAACAAGCAATAAAGAAAAACTTCTTGGGAAATCTCTTGTAAATGATAGGAATAAAAGACCAAATCAAAATCCCAAAAATCTATTTTTCTTTGATTTTTCAAAAACCCAAACAAATAAGAATCAATCTTTTTAGCACAAAAACTCTTTTAAAAACTTGTTTTTAAACTCTGAAAACAGGGTATTTTTCTCTTGTAAAAACCTTAGGCAAAATCCCAAAGAGATGGGGTTTATATAGGCCAAATAGAAAACTAGCCGTTAGGCTGACGTGTCAGCCTGACTGGCCTAACGGTCGACCGGCCGGTCGACCGTCCAACGTCATATTTTGACCCGTGGAACCTCCGGTCGACCGCCCGTCGACCGAAAACAAACAGAGAGCAGAGCTCTCTGCAGCGGTCGATCGTCCGATCGACCGGCCCCCTGGCTGCCAGACGTGCACAAGTCTGTGCACGTCGGTCGACCGCGCGGTCGACCGCCTCAGGTGCGGTCGACCGCTCGGTCGACCGTTCTGGCCTGACAGGTCAATCTGGGTCCAAAACTGGTATAAAACATGTTAGAAAAATTCTTTAAAAAAACTTCTAACTTTTCTGAAAATTTCATAAACTTGTTTTATCATATAGCATTGATATTGAAACATGTGATAATCATTTCTACTCAAATATCAAGCATATGAAATCATTTTTGTTTCTTCTCATTTTTATCAAAAACAAACTCTTGTATTTTTATCAAACTTGGCTTATCAACACATGAATAGGGATATCAAAATAAGTTTGTTTAGCACGTTTAAACCATGTATGTATATCTAGAACATATCTAATATACATAGAAATAAAGTAAACTTGTTTTGATTTACTATTCATGAAAACCAAATCCAAAACATAAAAACGTGTGTATGTGTACTTGAGCATATCAACTATACTAAGCTTTACAAATGGATCTAAAACACACTAAACTAAACTAGGATACCTAAGTCTTCGAGTCATCAAGAAGACTTGCTCCCAAACGCGATCCACCAGTGCAAAGGTATGATCTTTAAGCTTTGGCACCGGAATCACCATGATAAGCTTCCAAACACCTTGTTGAAGCTAATCACCAACTAATATCTTGGTTAATGATCTGAAACTTAAACAATACAAGATTATTAGTAAACATAACTACATGAGTTAATCATCATCAAAACTAGGGTGGAAGCCTTTGGGCCAACAGGTTTCTCATTGTGATTCCGCTTTTGCAGTGTGGAACATATTGACCTCTCTCGGGCAACAAATGACAAACTATGTGAAGAAGAACCCATGGTGGATGAGTCTGACGAAACTTGCTATATGGTCCAAGGGATTGAGGTACATTCAGATACTCATTTAGATGATAGTGTTAATTCTTCATGTGATAACAATACTATAGATGCTCATGCTTTAAATGAAGAACTCTCTATGTCTTGTGAAACCTGCTTTCAAAGTACAAAGCTTTGAAAATCAAGAGTTTGATTTAAAAGAAGAAAATAAAAATTTATTTTCTAAACTCAACATGATTTTACAAGAGAGGGTTGAGATTTCAAGCGAAAGAAATTTCTTGAAAATCTAACTTGACCTTACTTTAAATGAAAATAAAATTTTAAGAATAAAAATGAGTTTGATCATGTTTTGAAGAAAAATGAGAGTTTTGTTCAAAATTTGATTTTATTTTAAAAGAAAATGATTCTTTGAAAAACAAAATTTCTTTGATTTTCAAAGAATTAGATTTGGTTTCAAAGAAAAAGTTTCTTTAAAAAATGATTTTGATTCTCATGTTTGTCATGTATCTATTGCTCCATCTATAAGTGATAAATATGTTACATGCTCCACTTCTTCTTCAATCATTGAAAATGATATTTGTATTTTGAATGTAGATTGTTTGAGCTCTGAGCCATTGTGTCATGAACGACAGAGATTAGAATCCATATTTCATAAGAAATATGCTCTTCACATTCATGCACACAAAACACGGCATACACATGCTCATCATTCTCACACACATGATTTGTATGCTAATGTGCACACTTGTACACATTGTGGATGTACGGGCCACCTTGTAAAATTTTGTTATGATAGAATACATAAATCAAATTTTACAAATAATTTGCTTGGGTTAGGAAAGGTGCTAACCCCCATGGGCCCAAAAAGATATGTGTACCAAAATCTATTCCTATTGTATTTGATGTAGGTGTGGGCTCTTACATGACGCGAGGGTATTGGTGCCTTAGATGGTGGATGCGATCCGAGCCTAAAGATCATATTTATGGATGCATCACTTTCAAGGGATGTTTAGGTGGGAAGAACCCCCATGATTTTGGAGACCTAGAGACTAGTTCATATAGTTTGGTAACTATCTTTAAACTCCCATTTTTATTTATGCATTAATATTGATACTTTAGCATTATTGATTTTCATGCTTATTATGTTTAAATAAATGCCTATCAAACTTGTGATATGCATTAATAGTCTTTAAGATACACCCATGTTTATAAGAATTCATATTTTTGTGTTCTCAATATTGTTTAACTAATATGTATATCCTATTTCAAATAGCACGTGCATTTAGCCTAATGATCATGTTTGTTTATGATTTTATGTCTCATGTTTTGATTACTTGTTTATATGTAGTTTTCATTAAACTTGTATTTATACCTGTATAATTAGTGAGTTACACTTGATTATCACGTGTTTGTGCTTCATTACTCATTTGTACTCATTACATGTACTTGATAATCTTATTTTGATGATTCTTGCATCTTTACTTGTTTTCTCTATTTTGTACATGTTTTCATATTTTGCTTCATGTATATGGTAATTTTGTCCAAAACTATAAATATACATGTCTATTTTAGAGCCACTTGCCTTCATGCAATAAATTTTTGTAGACTCAATTTATATTTGGGATATGTATGTATACTTTTAGTCTCAACAAAACTTACATATATCTTGAAGCTTGTTTAGTTTTTGATAAAAATAGATTTTTTTTTTGTTTTGATGATTTTATTTCAATTGAGGTTCAGGGAGTTCATAAAAGGACATTAGGTTATTAATAGGGATGGAGGAAAGCATTGCGTTGAGGCGGCCCTATATGGATAAACTTTTACCCGTCCATCCTGGAACCCTCTTTTCAATTTTCTCTATGAGAGAAAACCAGTCCAGTCTCTTAAGTCTCTCTGGTCTAAGAGGAATACCCAGATAACATATAGGATAAGACTCCTCTACATAATTATGTATAGAGGTCAGGAGTGTCGTCATCTGTAACCACGGACATCCCAGTGGAAGGAGGGAGCTCTTGTTAAAGTTTATCCGCAGGCCCGATCATCTTTCAAAGCATTTAGAATCCACTTGAGGTCTAATGATTCCTCGATATCGTTGCCCCCAAAGAGGAACATGTCATCCGTGTACTGTAAGATGGAGATACCCTCAAAGGGGAGGAGCGCACGGCTCCTTGTACGATACCCTGATCCTTCCTCGATTGATCATCAAAGTGAGAATATCTGTCACCAGAGTGAAAATCAAGGGAGACAAGAGGCCCCATTGACGCAATCCCCTGCAACATCAGATTTTCCTACCTAATTGACCATTGAGCAATACTTGCGATTTACCACTACAAATACAGGTACGCATCCAGTCAACCCATCTGTGTCCAAATCCTTTGGTTCTAAAGCTTCCATCACACACTCCTGAGATACACTGTCATAAACTTTCTCAAATATAGTATGAGAAGAAAACCGAGAGATCTTGTTCCTGAAGATCACCTCGTGAGCCGTGGCACACTATCATGAATGTTGCGACCTTTGATGAATCCACTTTGAGCTGGATCAATCAAGTCATCAGAGAGCGACCAACTTTGTTGGCAAGGACTTTCGTGATAATCTTGAAAGATCTGTTAAGGAGGCTGATAGTTTCAAGGTATGCATCCCTAATTGTTTCCTCTTTCTTGGGATAACTGGATAAGAACAACAATGACATAATTGAGTCTTTGGAGGTCAAGTCTATGGTGGTAAAACTCCTCAAAAAGAGCTAGAATTTCCTCTCTCAAGATAGTTAGAATCAAGAGTAGAAAAGCTGGGAAAGCCATCCGGTCCTAAGGCCTTATCCTGCCCAAGTTATCGTACAACATTCCTAATCTCTTCCTTAGAAAAAGGGCTTTCCAGGATTTTAGTGCCGATGATGAGGATGAAAAGAGTAATTCAAAGGTAAGTGATACCCTATCTTGCTGTTGCCCTTGAATAAGATAGTAAAATGAGAGTCTATTAATGTTAATAGTTCGAGACTCCCTAAGATCCACCTATTTCTATCGCGGAGCCCAGTGATAAGGTTCCACCTCTTATGATAATTAGCAATTTTGTGAAAGAAGGAGGTGTCAGAATCTCCTTCTTGGAGCCATTGACCCAGATGTTTGCCTCCAGTAACATTCTTCTTGAAAGATTTTATCTCATTCCTATTGGATGTATTGGAGGGAAAACTTGAGTTTCCCTCTATTTGCCTTTGTTTTTACTCCCACTTGGATAGGAAGATGGGAGGTTAGGTGGTATATATACCAAAACCTCTCATGCCTATTGTTATGAGTGTTGGCCATGGGCCACATCCCCACACGCGCGCACACGCGCCGAACCGGGCCGGGCCGGGTGCGGGGGCGCGCGCCCACGACCTGCGACACGAATGCAGTTCGATTCAGGGGCTTGTGGACCTGCTACATTTTGTTTTTTATTTTTAATTTTGATTTAAAATTCTGTTATGATTTTTTTTGGGATTTTCGATTCAGTTTTGACCCACTCTCCCACTCTCCGGATCTGCTCGCGAACTGCACAATCGTGTGCAGATTTGGAGCGGGTCTGTTGTAACAGCTGAACTCCGAGAATCTATAAATAGCTTCTCGCAGTTCAGACTGTTACCTGCACAAAAATTTACAGTCTCCTTCTCCCTCCTCCAAAATTCTTCCTTACAAAATTCTGTTCGGGTTTTGGTGATTTCTCCGGCGAATTTTATTACATACGGGCAGCGCATTTCCATCTGAGCAGAGGCCTAGCTCTTCGTCCGGGGCTGGGTGCTGGTGATCTACCGTGGGAGCTTTTACCGCTAGGAGAGGAGGCTATTCTAAGGTCCGGACGAGGGACCGGCCATCTATCTTCTAGGGCAGTGCTTTGGCACGACTGTCACCCCAGGCCAGCTTTTTTGCTTTCTTTAAATTCTTTATTTTAGTTACATGCTTAGGACAAGTAATTATTAAATTCAAGAATCTATATTTGTTGCATGTTATAATTCCGGAAAATATCCTACAGTCTAGAAGATAGATCATTGATAAATTCTTGCAATTAATTTAGAGAATTATTTCATGCAATATAGTTACCTGTCTATTTTATGCAATTGATAATCTTCTTGCAATTAAAATAAAAAACAGTCCCTGCAAGTAAAGATAATTATTTAAACAATTAGATATAAAAAGAAAAAAAAATTGTATTCTTACAGTTTGTACCTTATAAGTTCATATCTTATAAGTTTGGAAAAAGAAAGGTACTTACCAATTTTATTTAATAGATTTGCATTAAATTTTTTCATTGCAAAATTATTGTATTAAATCTTCCAAACTAATTAGATCTTATCTTAACATACTGTTGATCTTTTCAAACTAATTAGATCTTATCTTAACATCCTGTTGTAAGATTCCTTAAATCTGATCTAATTCTAATCTCTTTTAATTATTGCAAAAAAAATTTATTTGCTCTAATTATTACAAGGCAAAATTCTCAATATAAGATCCTAGAAAATCTAAATAACTTTATTCTTTACAACTTTATATTTAGTAATTATTATAAGGCAAAATTTTTCATTACAAACTTTAATCATTTGTTTTCATTACAACATCTTATTAATTTTGTTACAAAGAAA